>JABEYC010000509.1:0-13276 GCA_013266195.1 Fusarium zealandicum | reverse complement strand
GCTCGAGTCGATGAGCATGTCCCATGGCTTTTTGGGTGGTTGACGGGGGTCGTTCGCTTGGTGCTACCGGCCGGGGCCCGTACTATGTCGGCGGCAAACGGAGGGTGAGCCACTCGGACGGCGGCGATGGCTTCACTTTTGACCCCAAGAGGACGAGATTTGCCGATGCTGTTCACAACACTGTCGATGCCCTTCCTTATGATGCATACGACAACGCACCGGTAGCTGGACCAAGTGGTCACTTCTTTTCTGCCAATGGCTCGCATTACGAACATCGACAGCCCATGCCTCATCATGGCATCCATCATGGCAACACCGTCTATCCCCACAGCCACTCTTATAGCCCATCCATGGATGACGAATTCCCCCATCACGACGACATTGAATCTACTCCCCCGCCATATCTTACCCCTCCCGACTCGATCCCCATCAAGAGCCTCGCTTTTCTCGTCATACGCGAGCGCTCACCAACTCCAGAGGGTCCCGATTTCCCCTCTATCGATGCCGGTCTCGGCTTCGGCTCAACTCCCGAGCCCCGGCCGGCACCCGCATTCAGTCCTCCCGGTCCCGCTCACGTCCCCGATGCCTGCGCCATGGAGCGTACGGCTTCCGGCCTCTCCATCTCCTCCGATACGACTCAGCATTCCCTAGCAAGTCTCGACCTGGATACCGACGACCATCATGACCCGGGCCTGCTGAGCGACCATGCCGCCGCTCGCCTCGTCCGAGACCACGTCGCCGGCCTGGGTTCTCACCGCAGACGGCATCGCCGCTCCGACTCACGCCATGGCCGTATTCTTAGGACACTCATCAACCCTAACCCGCGAGCTGCCGATGTACTACCAATCGATAACGACGCCCTGCGCAGCATCTTCTCAGCCGCCAATGAGCTATTCTTCGACAACCGTCTTGCCGGCCGTGTTGCCTGGGACTGGAGCCACCCCGCGAGTGCGCAGTATCAAGCGCATATTGTCGGCACCACGGCGGTAAGACGATCTCGCGACGGAGGGTACGAAACGCTCATTGTGCTATCATCGCCCATTCTAAAAGACACAAAGTACAACCGCCGCCTGCTCATCTCGACATTCTTGCATGAGATGATCCACAGCTATTTATTTGTGACTTGCGGCATGAAAGCCCGTCACAATGGTGGACACACCGAAGGATTCCGCCAGGTTGCCGACACCATCGACAGCTGGGTCGGACGGGGAGATTTGCGGCTGAGCGAGATGGACGCCGACTTGAGCCACTATCGCGAACACCCTGCCTCTTGTGCACACGAGCAGCATCAGGTACGCAGTCGGAGCGCCGACGACGACCGAAGGATGCCCTGGCGTAGTGAGAGGTGGGAAAGCCGACCAAGGGACGACAGCCGATTGAGAGACGAATACTACCCGAATGTCGTGGCCGAGCCCCGTCCACGACCGCATCCTGATCATGATGAGTGGGAGTGGTACGATCGGGAGGGGCATCGAGCCCGCGATGGGCGAAGAGGGGTTTCGCCATACGTTTACTGAGAACGTGGATAGGCTCCCCGGGGGGCCGTCTACACATTATACGTTTATCATCCAGACCGTGGCAGCTTGAATGCCATAGTCTGACATTAAGCCATGATTGAGAAGTCATGGCATGTTCGCTACTACAAGGACTCACTCCTGGAAGCTCGACTAAACACCTAGTCTTGGGGTGAGTGTCAAACACAGGAGATGGGCCATCTTACGAATTATTCATCGAGGCGTTGGCCTCTCTCTGTATTCATATGATTCCCCTTTATACAGCCATCTTGGATATCAGTGGGTATTGCGTGGGCGTTGAAAAATTGGGAACGTGTTACGGCCCACTGGAACTACGGGAATCAAGGGGAATGGGAACTATTCAGCCATCATCAGAAGCATCGGAGCTCTGGATGGCTGTTTTATTTGTCGGGACAATATCAAATTGACCCTAGTCTACTTTCTTTATGTAAGGCTCAATCATGGTAGCGAAGATTGAATTCACCAAACGTTACGATATTCCATATATAATAGGGACACCGAGCGGACTGCTTGACATGGATACCGCAGTAACTGCAGGTGCAAATAGCCTCTTCTCACTAATAACCAAATGTCTAATAACTCTACTTAACCTAGTATATATGTCAAGTTTCCGAGGTCCCCTCTATATATTTAGAGTAGCCCTTTCCAAGGGTTATAGCTTGTAAGTTGAAAGAGCCAAATTAGTGTGCCAAACATTTCCTCCCTAAAACAGATGTATCAAATTGCTATCCGTGGTACTATGGTTAGTAAACATGCAAAATACACTTTTATTATCCGGTTGCTCTTCCATTACAAGGCACGAAGCCCGTGTTCGTCATGCTTCAACGCCATGAATGCACAAAATGGTTGTCGCGATGCCGTGAGTTCTTGACCATCCTCCACAAGCTGCAAACATCAGACACCAACCTCTAGACGAGATCAGCCTGGCCTTGAGCAACTCAGTTCCGTTCTCCATTAATAGTGCCGTAACTCTGCTGCTGCGACCTCTTACTTGAGGGCCGGCAGCTCTCATCCTCAGAGCCGGAAGCCAGCGCAGAATCATCCGGCAGCAACAGCGTGCTTGAGGACGAAGACTCGCCGTCCTCGGTATCGCTCTCGTCCACCGAAGCGTTAGGCCCTTGGCCCTCGACGATCATGTAAACCGGAAAAGCGCCCAGGATAGCCGCAATCGTGAGGTAGAACCAGGCTGACACGACATAGCCGTTGTCCACACCCCATGTGAACATCGCGCCCGTTGAGGCGGGACCGAGCGCTCTGCCGATACCGCTGAAGGTGGTGGCGTATCCGTTCATGGTACCGAGCACGCGGACAGAGGTGCACGAGTTGGTGAGGAGGATCGTAGTCGAGGGGAATGCCACAATGATGGCGGCCGCCTTTAGGAACATGACTACCAAGAGAGCAGCCAAGCGAGTCTTTTGGGTAGGGAAAAGCACGCAATAGGGGGTAAGGAAGTAGGCAAGGGGCATGATGAGACCTAGGGAGAGTTAGCACCTGATAATAGCGACGGTGATCAAGATCAAGGCTTACAGCAGACTCTAAAGCATCGCAAGACGCCGAAGCGAGTCACGAATGGGGGGTAGAGCAGGAACTGAATCACGCCGCAGACGATGCCATACAAGGTGAAGATGGTGCCTATTTGGCCAGGCTCGAGACCGAAACCGCCCGAGAAATAAAACGGAGGCTTGAAGTTCTCGGGCGTGTGCTCCTGCACCGGATAGTTCAGAAAGACGCTGAGAGTCTGGTCGTAGGCGACAGAGTGGAAGGCCAAAAAGGTGTAGGCAACGAGGTTGATGACCGTCTGGCGCGTAAACACCTTTTCGTTCTCGCCATGTCGCGGGCTATGCGTATTCGACGCCGCCTTGTTGGGAAGAAGGGGAGCAGTAGCCTCGCCGTCTACAAAGGAGCGGCGACGATGCGAAGGGGTTGGTGGTGTGCGCTTGAAGAGACGGACAATGCGATCACCAGCCAAGAGGCCCCAACCGCGATGGCCTCGTTTGCTCGGAAGAGTTTCCTGTACGAAGTTAGATCTTGGAGAGTTTCAACAGACAAAAGGCTCCTGCTTACGTGGAGGAAAAGGGTCGCGCAGGTGGTGGAGATGAGGAAGAAGATGGTCAAGATCAAGTTGGGCAGCGCAAAAGGGAAACGCTTGAAGAACTCAATCTCGCCAAATACGCTAGGGAACTGCTTTGCCGGCTCAGCAAAGAAGCCTCCGAAGCTGGGTCCAAGCACGGAACCAAGACTCCAGACGAGCGGCATAATGGAGAATGCTCTGGGCTGGAGTTCTCTCTCTGGGACCATCTCGGCGACCATGGTTCTGATGATGCCCACTGGGAGCTGTTTAGTAAAGGTAGACCAACGTGGGATATAGGGGCATCACATACCGTTTCCGTTTGAACCACCCTGAATTGCTCGGATAGTAATGGCCATGGGTAAGCTGCTGGACATGCCCCATACCACGCAGCACACCATGGTACTCAAAAGACCGGCGATGATGGTGGGTTTCCGGCCATAGATATCAGACGCCTTCCCCCAAGCAACTGCAGTTGTGCTCTGGGCTACAGAAAAGGCTCCCGATGTGATGCCAGCCCAGCGGGCCACCTTGTTCTGCTTGATGCCAAAGCTCTTGATCATGGAGGGTAGGTATGGAAAGACCGAGGTGTAGGCCATGGGCTCGGCGATTCTGGCAACAGCTTTGGAAATCGTTAGCATATGAGCCAAGTGATTTAGGTAGGGGTGTAGTCGGTAGATATATAGAGCGAACATTTCCTCCACATTCACGAGTCGGGACTATAGTAATAGATATCACATTTGTAGCCCCTGCTCTCCTAGTATATCTCAGAGGCTATGATGAGACTTATGAGAGGCTGTGATGAAACTTCAGCGGAGACAAAATCGTCCGTTATGTATCAACCCACTGGACCTGTGAACTGGACCATGATGCCCTGCGCAGGAGGGTTCACTGTGTTGGGAGTGCCTCTGTGCTTGATGAGAAGTTGTTGTTTGTCAAACCACCCATGCACAAGCACAAATTTGCACAGGGTTAGATAGTCAGAAGCCAAAAGAACGGGCTGTTCTGTTTATTACAACTCGGGCTGATTCAAGCCGAGGTTTCCAATGCATGGAAGCGTAAAGATGGGGCACTGGCCCAGAGATACTCGCTACAAGTACTCATTTGAGATTGGATATCGAGACGATAGAAAGGAGAGTTGTATCCTTACCCAGAATCGCCAGCTGCTGCGTGGGCAGCTTGGGCTTGCCGTTTGGCTCTTTGGTCGTCATCGTCACGACTTGATCTGCACAGGACAGTGGGATTTCTCAATGCTTGCTGGACAACTTTGTGCTATATTTGAACAAAATATCCAAGATGTGATCGAAATCAGGAGATAGATCCAGCATCCAGTCGAGTCAACAGCCTCTCGGTCCGCAGCCAAAGGAAGAGAGAGGAGGAAAGATGAAGGACAAGGCGGAGAGAGGGAAGTGAAGCCAAGCCGAGTACGGGTCACAGAGATTCAGTGAAAACGTCGACTTCGATTACCTTAATAAGCCGATTGGACAGAAACGGATTGGCTAAGTGGCGCCCTGTACTGTGCAGAAGCTGTGCATTCGGGGAGATCCACTGGGTTCCAACCTCAGGACCCCGACTCTGATGGGTCTTTGGACAGCCAAGACAGGGGCCTTTTGGGGCATCTCAGCGGACCAGGGCCGGTCATTGGAGAGCCACAGCGTCTCTGTGGGTGTGCAGAGCCCGGCAAGATGGTCACAAGCGCAAAAGCAGCCCGCAAACCCGCATATCGGCCGTAATGCCCCGGTGAACGCCCTGCGGAGCTGTCAGTCCTTGTCAGTCAGTGTCTGGAAGCCCTTTTCCAGCCGCGCGAGACAAACAACGAACGACCCGGCTGTGGGACACCGGTGAGTTGAGAGCAGTGCCATGACGCACAGAGTGCAAATATGGCTGATCGAGGGCGCGCTTGGAGCGTCGTCTGACCCGGCAACGGCTCAAGGTTGTGAGCGGCAACTTGAGCCAGTCGCCGAAAGCGGACCTGGACCTCCATCTTTCGGGTTTAACATGACTGAAAGAGTGCAGAGCAGGGGACTTAGTAATCGCTCAGCCTCCGAGCGCCTCCCGCTATCTCCACCTTTTATCCGTTCCGGGGACGTCTCCTCGGCCGGGGGCTGCTGAGCCAGTTCGGCATGGCAGAGTTGGACGGTGTTGTTAAGGAGTGGACATCTACTCATCCAACGTGATCTTGAAACAGTATCATTATCTGCTGTGTAATGGTCATCAAGCGCACCCTCTTACAAGTTACAACTCGATCGAGGATCATGTCTTGCATCTGTGGCTGGTGAGTGGCGGTGCCACTTCCGCTGCAAAAGAGAAACCCTTGGTGATTGGCCAATAAGCACCCTTCCGCCGCAACGTCATCGCCCGTCACATCACGTCTTGTTTGAGCTCTCAAGGCAGCTAAAGCTCGCTCATTCCATCAACATCATCACGGCTATCTACACTGCATACTATAAGGCCACCACTGGATGAGGGCCATATATTGAACAATTACTGGACACCTTCAACGAGGACGTCTTTACCATGAGCCGGCTGTGAGTGCTACATCAGGAACCCCGCCAAACCTGCACATATCCCGGCCCTCGTCATCTGCAGGCCACAACCTTGAGACCGGTCACAGCATTTACTAAGCCTCGATATATTCAGCTCTTCTCCTCAGGAGAAAATGGCCGACGAAAATACGCCTCTCATCCAGACCGTCCGGGTCGGCCCTCCCCGGCGGAGATACCCGCATCAGACTTGTCGCCGCTTCTCAACCATCGCCTGCACCGTTCTCCTCATTTGCGGCTTTGGATCCTTCATATTTCACGCATTCTTCATCTGGCCTCGACATAATCACCATGGCCGACACGGCTCCTGGCCTGGCAAAGGCCATATAAGTCCCGAGGAGGTGGAGAGGATCCTTTTTGATACGCCTGACCCGAAGAAGGCGGAGGAATGGAGCCGATACTATACCTCGGGTCCTCATCTGGCTGGTGCAAACTACTCACAGGTAAGCGTCTTTCAGTGTCTTTCTCTAGGAAACCACAGGACTCTAAGCTCACTTTATTACAGGCCGAATGGACGAGGGACCGCTGGTCGGAATGGGGCATCAAGTCCGACATTGTATCCTACGATGCTTATCTCAACTATCCTGTGGATGCCAGTGTTTCCATCCTGGAGAGAACCAAGAACGGAAAGGACTGGAACGTCACTTTCAAAGCTTCTCTCGAGGAAGACGTGATCAAAGAGGACCCTACGACTTCCCTCGAGAACCGCATTCCCATCTTCCACGGATATTCAGCCAGCGGAAATGTCACCGCTTCCTTTGTCTACGTCAACTACGGTACCTACAAGGACTTTGAGGATCTTGTCGAAGCCGGTATTGAACTCGAGGGCAAGGTCGCCATCGCCAAGTATGGTGGAGTCTTCCGTGGGCTCAAGATCAAGCGCGCACAGGAGCTGGGTATGGTTGCCACTCTCATCTACAGTGACCCTGGTGATGATGGCGAAAGGACGGAGGAGAATGGGTACAAGCCATATCCCGAGGGACCTGCACGAAACCCGAGCAGTGTCCAGCGCGGAAGCGCAGAGTTTCTGAGCATTCGACCCGGTGACCCGTAAGTGCCGCTTGCAACACAACTGACAAGCTAAGCTCACATTTCCAGATCTACCCCTGGATATCCATCCAAGCCTGGTGTTCCTCGTGCGCCTGTTGACGATGCTACTCCATCCATCCCTTCTATTCCCATCTCGTACCGTGATGCGCTCCCTATTCTCAAGTCCCTCAACGGCCACGGCCCCAAAACCAGCGATTTCAATGAGTACTGGAACAAGAACCTCGGCTTGAAATACAAGGGCGTCAAATACAACATCGGCCCTACTCCTGATAACGTCACTATCAACGTCTACAACCAGCAAAAATATGTCACAACCCCTATTTGGGATGTCATCGGTGTTGTCAACGGCACTATCCCCAACGAGGTCATTGTCGTTGGAAACCACCGAGATGCATGGATCGCTGGCGGAGCTGGTGACCCCAACAGTGGCTCTGCTGTCATGAACGAAGTGATTCGCGGTGTTGGAAAGGCAATCGATGCTGGATGGAAGCCTCTTCGGACCATCGTCTTTGCAAGCTGGGACGGCGAAGAATATTCACTCATTGGAAGCACCGAGTGGGTTGAGGAATACCTCCCATGGCTCACGGAGGCCAGTGTCGCCTACGTCAACGTCGATGTTGGTGTCGACGGCCCCGAGTTCGTCGCATCTGCTGCTCCTCTTCTCAACCAGATCGTGCGCGACGTCACCAACATCGTCCCGTCAGCCAACCAGACTGTTCCCGGCCAGACCGTTGGTGACCTCTGGAGTGGCAGGATTTCGACAATGGGCAGCGGCAGCGACTTTACCGCTTTCCAGGACTATGCCGGCGTTCCTAGCATCGATTTCGGATTCAAATACGACGCCCACAGCGCAGTCTATCATTACCACAGCAACTACGACAGCTTCTACTGGATGAAGGAGTACGGTGACCGCGGTTTCAAGTACCACAGAACCATGGCGCAGATCCTCGGCTTGACGGTCGCAAAGCTGGCAGGCAGCGTCATCATCCCCTTTAGCGCGACAGAATACGCCAATGCTCTCGACGGCTACCTCGACAAGGTCGAAGCCAAGTTTGAGCCTGCTCCCGAGGTCCGCAGCGACGAAGAGATCTTTGCCATGCGGGGCAGTATCTCTGCTGGAGAGCAGGTTGGCAGCGAGAAGGACTTGAAAAAGAGCCTCAGCGATGTTCGAAGCGCTCTGACTCAGTTCCACCTCAAGGCTGCCGAGCTCGACGATGAGGCAGCGGGCGTCAACCGTCAGATCGAGGAGGGCCTTCCGTGGTGGAACGTTATTGGGAAGATCAAGCTTGGCTACGCCGTCACCAAGGTGAACACGAGATACAAGCTGCTAGAGAGATACTTCCTCTACCAGGGCGGCCTGGATGGACGAGACTGGTTCAAGCATGTGGTTTTCGCACCTGGTCTGTGGACCGGCTATGCCGGTGGTAAGTTGCCCCCTCGGATCGGTTCAGCTTGGGTTGCTAATATCGTGTAGCTGTCTTCCCCGGCTGGGACGAGAGTATTGATGCCAAGGACTACGTCAATGGTCTCAAGTGGTCTAGCATTATTCGGCGCTGTATCGACGAGGCCACCGAAAGCCTCACGGACTAGTCTGTTTAGTGAGATGGCTTTGGTGTACGATTGGATGGTGCCCGGAATTTTTTGAATATACTTCGGATTCTTCAGATTCTTTTCATCACTGAGCGTTTGGCATGAGCACTACGTACAAAATCAAATGAAAATTCAATATTGATCATCTCTTTACACCACGAGACGCTATATCCACCCGCAAAGGTCCACTCTTCACTTATAAGCGTTTGGGGCAAATTTTGTAAGTTGTGAGCTTTATGTGCTAACCAAGGTGAAAACTATTGACCTGGTATCAATTCTGGACGGCATATCCGTCTGGTCTATGTCGCTTCTATGAGCAAATCTTACACTAGTCTTGTATAAATCCTCCGCATCACCAGTACTGCCAGCTTCTTAAAACTTGTACACTTGCTCCTGGGTGTAGCCGAGCTCCTTGAGGGTGCCTGTCAGCTCGCCCTGGTCCTTGGGGCTGACCTTGTTTCCGGAGATTGCCTTCATGAGGCCGGGAGGACCGCAGACGAAGAGCTTGACGTTCTCGCTCTTGGGCTCAGGGAGGACTGTCTTAAGAAGCTCCTTGGAGATGAAGCCCTTGTTGCCGGCCCACTCCTTGGGGGGGTTGTCGAGGACGTAGAAGGCGCGGAAACGCTGGGGGTAGGTGTTCTCGAGCTCATCGAACTGCTTCTTGAGGAGGATGTCCTCCTCGGAGACGTTGCCGAAGACAAGGGTGACCTTGGTCTTGTCGTTGGGGTTGTTGAAGATGGCACGGGCGAGCTGGTACATGGGGGTGATGCCGGTGCCACCAGCGATAAGGGCAATGTGGTCGTGCTTATTCTCCTCCCACGAGTACTTGGGGAGAGGTCCCTTGATGTCGAGACGCTGGCCGGGAACCAGGTCGTGCATGTGGGTGCTCATGGGGCCGTTGGGGTACTTCTTGACGAGGAGGTCAAGGAAGCCCTTCTCGCCTGCACAGGACTGTTAGCTGAAGTCGCAAGAATAGACAAGAGCATCCTGCTACGTACTCTCGTCGCTAGTAGGAGTGTAGGGTCGGAGAGTAGCCTTCTCGTCCTCGGGGCCCTTGTACTTGGTGAGGATGGCGCTGGCGACAGACAGGCCCGAGACCTGGTCGGACTCGGGGAGCTCAAAGCGGAGGCGCTTGGTGTTGTGGTTGACAATCTCGGTCTCGGAGAGCTTGAGAGAAAGGAAGCCTTGTTCGCCGCCAGTGAAAGCCTTCTTGGGCTCAGCACCGACCGCCTGCTTCACATCCGCGACGGCGACGGGCACGGAGGATCCGCCAAAGTACCAGTAGCCAGCGCCGGCGAGACCGGCGGCGCCCACAGCGTACAGCAGGGCACTGGAGCCACCCGCGCCGCCAGCCTCGGTGGCATAGCGGCGGACGGACTGAAGAGCGAGTTAGCAATGCGATTGAGGGGACTGGTAACGAGGTCTGGTGATGGCATCATCGACGTCGCGAGGTCGGATGGAGGGGAAAGCTGCAGGGGAGGATAAGAGCTACAATGAGACAGTACATACCCTCTTGAGAGGCTGAGCGGCGCGGAATGCAGATCTAGAAAACATCTTGGGTGGTAAGGGATGCTCAGATGAGGTCAATTGGAAGTAATTGGCCAGCAGGGGAGATCAAAGAGTGTTGCGGGAGGACGGGAAGCTTGGGCAAGTGGGTGTAGAAGACGCTGGCGAGTGGGAGCTCAGTTTATTCTACACTCGGTGTTCCGAAACGGCGAGCCAGAGATGACGTTTTCAGTCACGTGATCATGTGAACCAATTCCGAGCCATTCCGGTGTCGGAAACTCAGATGTATGCTCTCAAGTCCCTTCCTTATGGACGTACCTAGTTTGTAAGGTTTATACTTTACACTTGGAGTCTTGTACTATTGATCATTGGCTTGGTAAGCCGGTGTGCTTGCGCGTAATGTCGGCAGTTGATTTCCAAGTCGATAACTTGTAGCTTGCTGAAGCAGTTCCTGCGTCAAGCCAGCCGCATAAGCTCAACGGGCCTTGCAGACGAAGGAAAACATAGCCGGTCAGTGTTATCTAAATAACACCACTGGAAACCCAAGCAAACCCAAGGAAGAACGAGGCAAGTTCATCTTGTCAAAGTCAGAAGTCAACTATAGTCATTTGGTTCATTGAGTTTTCCTGAGGGAACTGTGGCAATTGGATTACCAGATAGTCAGGATGACCATTGGATCTTTTCCAGGCACATGTTGTGCCCATTCACAGCACGAACAACGTTATGACGGAGCTGGCCTTCTCTAATCAACAAGAGAAGAGAAGAACAAAAAGATCACCGCACGGACAGGCAAAAGAAAATGATTGCGTAATCTGGGAATCGAACCCAGGGCTCCCCGACGCTGCTCGGATGGCAACGGAGAATTTTACCACTAAACCAATTACGCTGTTATGTGATCACGTGATGGTACGTGAGACCAAGTATACTATCAAACAGAGGTCGTCTTTGCCTTATTGTTGCAAGTTCTCATAGTTTCAGCGACGCCTAGACAAGTCATGAGTTCTACCATGTTGAAATCTATACATTCTAGACTATAGCCTTCTTCCTGGTTTACGCGAGTTTCTCGTAGTTGGTAGTTCTCGATAAACCTTCCCGGCCAAGACTACTGTACCACAGCCAAGTAAACCGATACCAATTTCAAACCACAATGACATATTCAACTTTGGACAGGCGATTGCTCAAACTTGTGAGTGAAAGTGTATCCAAGGACCATCAGCCAAGGCCAATCATCTCTCTTCGTTTCATATGGTATTACACTCAGTGACCTCTAGGCTACCCCACACCAGGCCCAGCAGGCAGCCCGTCGTAGATATCTTACTCCACCAACTTCGTGCCGCGCCCCCCTGATATTCAAGCGGTCCAGCTCCTCTCTACTCAAGCTCCGCAACTGCGCTGTAGCCTAATCTATCTCGCGCATCGCTGCGTAGCTCACCCCGGAGGCGAGCGTCTCCTACCGCCTTGTTCTATACCCGACACAGATGCGCCATTGTCCACCATGTATGTATGTCCACGTTCGTCCTTCTCAGATCTTTCGGAGCTTTCTCAGAAAGCCGTCCACCCGTTGGCGCCAAAGGCCAGAAATGACCCTGACTTGGACGAACCAAGGTGATTCTCAGACATCCATCCTGCGTCCATCTCGTCGAGTTCGTCGTGGTATTATTGGTATATCCGCCCGCTCCTTTGAAGAATACATCGAGTCGTGAGCGTCTTCAAGCATTGCATGCAAATCGTTATATCGAGTCCCTGTATCACCTTTCTGTTTCCATGGCGTTCTCACCACTCCCTGGCTCAATCAGCTCCTCCGGTGGCTTTGACTGCACTGGTGTCACATCCGAGTCCCCCTTTCTCTCCGAGTCGTGGCTCTCCCTTCTCAGCATCCCGCCGTCCTGGGGGTGTGCAATTGTCGGGGTGTTTGCCTGACTCCCTCCTCGCTGCCCGTGGTAGTGAACGACCTGGGGAGGCGCTTGTCCGGAGTGGAGCCCCAGTTGTTGGGTGGGATACGGGTCAAGGTCTCTGCTTGAGGTCGAGAACATCGACACGATAGGCTGATGGTACCCGTTAGTCGCATTGCTGGAAGATGGAGTGTGGCCATATTGACCGCTATGCTCCGCTTGAGTCGGCGTGCCCACATCGTTTGGGGAGCCAGATCCCTCTCCAAAATGGCCAGTCAGGCTGGTCATCCCCCCCTCAATGTCTCGAAGCAGACGGACGTACTCCTCGGGCACCAGGCCGCTCTCCTGCGTTTTTGGGTCCTCGGCAACCAGCCAGCCCTGCCCGTGTCGGTACGAGACCCAGATGATTTGGCCCTCGGCCAGGGGTAGCTCGTTCTCGTTCTCCCGCTCGAAATCAAACAAGGCAACGGCCTTGCCGTGAAACTCCTCGTCCGGCGACGTTATGGTAAACTGGTAATCCCGTGAATAGCGAGACTGATCCTCGTTATTGTATCCCGGGGACGATGGGGAGCTGGAAGCATCTGACCCGGGTTGGTAATACTCACCACCGTCGGCGGGGCGGGGTTGCTGAGCGACATGATATGCCCGGCTGTGTCGTGCCTGGCCCGGCGGATAAGTGACAAACTCCCCGCCAGGGCCGTTAGCCTCGCCGCCGTTGTTCACATAATACCTCTCGCTGCCATCTCCACTGGTCCCAACGTAGTAGCCCCGCTCATGATCATAGTTAGATGAGCGAACGTCAACATCGCGACCAGTCCTTCCCCTCAATGCCGTAGCTGCCGAGGTTGACTTGTGCTTACGGTGGCGTGTAGCAACGACAGGGCTCTGCAGATCTTCGTCCTCGCTCCATGGGGGTCCGTCGCCGAATTGAATTGGGGCTAAATCATGGCCGCGGTTGAATCCATCAGGACCCCATGCATCCCATGGCATCTTCTGCTCCCACGAGGCGGGAGGATCCGACAGCCTTCGAGGCTCGCTCGCAGGAGTTGTCATGCCCGAAGGTGGACCCGAGGGCTCGGATGGCGGGCCATA
>JABEYC010000508.1:0-19592 GCA_013266195.1 Fusarium zealandicum | reverse complement strand
GTCGTGCAATTTATGTGGCCGAAGTGTGATTGGGAAAAAGGGCAGGGGAGTCTGGGAGGGCGGGAAGGGTACGAGAGACCAGAAGATGATGAGTCGAAAGGATCCGAGAAAGTTCAAGAGGATGGGTGGCACTGTCAGGGGCAAGGAAGCGGTAAAGGCAAAGGAGATAGCCAAGGAAAAGGCAGAGAAGATGGTAAAGGACCAGGAAAAGGAATCCAAATCCTAGATGGCTGTCAACAATAGCTGGAGAGGCTGTATCGGAGCTTATACTTGATGCGGTTGTCAGCTGAATGACTTTGTTCGTGTCGCTGGCAAATCACATCGCTGCTACATGGACTAGCACCCGACATATTGAGCGGCTATGAGCCGCCAGCGCACTTCGCGAGGAAGCATTGCAACCGTAACAAATGATCACCATCGTTTCGAGCGACTAGAAACACTCATGGCACACCTGGCCCATGTGAAACATTTGACAACCAAGTGAGACTACTACATCGAGGGGCTACACGGCCAATCTTGCGCTCCTTTGTTCTATTTCCGTCGGTTCCTCGTCGTCAAAAGATCTGATTTGAATACGTGGTAATGGAGTGCCACATTGTGCTACGAGGTGTTTGTGTGCGTGTGTGTGTGATGAAGGAATGTAGTTAGTCGGGGTTTGTTGAAGACTTTGTTGATGAGTGTTGGGACGGGCCTGTTGGGGTTGGACAGCTGTAATCAGCGAATGGCTGCAGAAAGGAAAAATTTCTAGAGATAAATAACTAAATTAATCATTAAAATATTCACATGTTACTATAGATTGATAATATGATGATACACTCAACACGGTGACTTGCATGCGAACTCTCAAAGACGTACATACCACCAGCCCTCGAATTAATAGTTCAGAAACCATTAAATAATGGAATTCAGGTGATCAAAATGGACTGACCTGATGCTGATCATTGCATGGTTAATGATTGTCAGATTGATGTGGTTTTATGACCTTGGTGTAATTGACTATCGGAACGTTTCTCAGCCCGTTGCTGACCAGTATAAAAAAGAAACCCTGGGGGGTTCCCGTATAGCAAACCGCAGAAGAACGGAGACCAAATCAACAGCCGTGATCGGATACGGAGTATACAATGATGGGTTCGGGGTTCTTGGGCTCGATGAAGCGATGAGTGACGATGGGCTGGCGTGACAGATATGTAAGCTGACCGCCGAGGAGTCCCGTCAGGGATCGAAGCACGACAAAGGGATAGGATTTGCTAGGAAGAGGAAACAGGTAAAAAGCACAGATTTTCATCTGAGCTACCTAAGTTTGAGGGCTTCCTAGTTGCGGATCCGTTTCTGACCCTGACTCTCATTAATGGATGTCTCTTACACGCCATTTCTGCGAGCTGGACGTATTACTGACCTCCCGCTTGGACTCACCTCGGTCCACAGACAGGTGGCCTGTAGATATTCTATCGTACGAGCAGTTGAGAGTCAAAACATAGAGAAAAGCATACCCAGTCTCCCAAAACCAGATTGGGTCTTTTAGGAATGGTCTTTCGATAAGGAGGGACGTCCCACGCGGGATAAAGGGCCTTGATAGGGGGCGTGGGATGTGGCGACTGGCAGTTGGAGATAAAGGGTGCCGTCAAAGCGTCGTTTCTAGAAGTATGGCGCATGCATAATCGATGCTGAAGGTGCTGGCTAGTTAGTTGTGAAATATCATGTACGCGACATGAGCAGACCGTAGACTCAGCATCGTGCATTATGCAGGTACGGTACGATGATGGATCAGAAGTTGGTTCTCGTGAGGGAGCATTATCAGCTCAGGGTCTTCCATTGCTTTGCAAACAGGCTGAATTACTCGCATCGCGTCGACCTGAGGCCATCGTGAAAGGAGTGAGCATAGTGATTAGATCAAATTCATTCGACGCCCAATCTGATGCCGTACCAATTTACCCCACAACCGTCAACCATGGGCACACATTGCTCTGCAGGTGTCACAAACAAAGCCTCTCTCTGGACCCTTTGAGAGTAGGTGTCTGCGGCAAAGGGCATGAGAATCGGCAGAGTTATCCCATTTCTCCCGCTCGGCATGATGCCAAACCAGGGCATTGTCGTCATCGGGGAGGACAGGTCTTGGTGAGCAGAAGCGAAGATGCTACGATCTAATGCACTACCAACCAAGTTTTGACAGGAAAAAGGCAACGTGACGCTCGTCTAGCGCGTCTCCCACTTGAAAAGCCGATGCTGACTCCCTAATGAGGCGCTTGACTGCGCACCGAGGAGCGGGCGGACACGCCACGGACCTACACCCGCCATCACAGGACCTCATTGTCGTTTGTGGCGCTCGGGGATGATATCCGCCGTGCTCTAAATGGCCTCGCATGAAATCGTGAAATTTGGGTGTTGGTGTAGGAGGGTACCTTTGGTGGCAGCCTGAGAGCCTTTGATACCTAGGTGACAGGCGTCTCTGGAAGGATGGAAGGAAGGAAGGACGCGGTACCTGCCCTAGGGCCTCGGGGCGTATTGTAACCCAGCCCCCGACTTCTTCACCCTTGAGATCTTCTGTGGTGTCAACCTTTGACGCAACCAACTTGTTTACCAACGACTCGCTCTCTATTCATCCCGAAATTGACGCTCCCTCTCGGGCCCGACCTCCGCCCTCCCGAGTCCTACAGTATCTTACGTAGTAGTCTCAATCAAGAAACGATCGTCCTCGGTCAACCTTCTTAGCATCGTGAGGCTTCTCCCCCGCTGCCACCGTGCCCCGGCGTCCAAACGCTCGATTCATCTGATGCACCTGTTCGCGCCAAATGACAGTCTCTAACTTGGCTAACGCTTGACTCGGGCCATGCCCGCGGATGCTCTTCCGGCGCCAGGGCGGCCCCTGAAGTGGCTGGGTCATGGGTCTTCTAGAAGCCTGGAGATTGCTTGTCACCCAAGTTCGCGGTCGGTTGATGCCCAGCATTTTATCTTTTATTTGATCTTTATTTCATTTTACCGATGTTAACGGTGGCTCGATGGACGTCAAAACGGTGGCTGTCTATTTTGCAGTCTTTTCTACAGTATGGCTGTCAATGATAGATGGGGCCTTGGGAGTGAGCCTATGCATCGAAGTAATTGACTGATCGAGAATTTAGAGTCAGATATTGAACATTCCGCAGTGATGGACTCGCAACACCATGAGTGAGACCTGCAGCAGCAGAAGCGAAGAGCAGCCAACCACGGAAAATGTACCGACCGTTTTCCTTTCACTCCGTCCAAGAACAAATAATAAATCCCAAATATTCAAGACTCCGATCGATCAATTCATTCAAGGACCGTATCCTGAATCCATCACCTTGGAACCGGCAAACCTGCCCCCAACCCTCCTTCACCTCCCCGGTCCGATGCGCTGCAACCCGAGTTTCTGGACCCATGACCCCGCTGTCGGAGCCAGACCCGGAACGCCGTCGACCCTGGCCTGGCTCTTATTGCTGCTGCCTGGTCATGAATAGGCGAATTCTCCGGGGTTCACCTGATGCCGTGATTGGATCTCCTCTATCATGTTGCTCGGTAGAATGAGGAGCGAGCAAACCTCCAGGGTTGTGACCCAGCTATCGGGTTTGCCATGCTGCCCATGTTGGAGCCCGTATCAACGTGATTTCCGCTCTAATGGAGGTGCCACAGGCCTCTTCGGCAGTTCGTCGATCGACGCGACTGATCCTGATCCAAGCTACCCTTGGGCTTCAACCGACAACGGTATATTTGCCGTTGCCTCGGGACGCCAGGGTATATCAGTCACTTCGCCCAGACCCTCCTCACCTCTTCTCGACAGGCTAGGCATGTCAACCAGTCTGGCCCAAGGGAGACTCCGCGTAGACCGCAACCTCGTTCGCTCGGGTCCAAAGTTGAATCCGGGAAGCTGGATATCTCGCAAGGGTCGCTCTGAGCTTTCAGGGCGATCGGAACCACCCCCATACCTGCCCTATCGCGGTTTCCCTGAAACCACCGTTGATGTGCTCGACGCGTTCAACTTGGGAGTTCTTCGGAAGCTTGGGGCATCGAGCAAATAGCCCCAGGATCAGTGCCAGCCCAGCCAATCCGCTCCCCGTCACCCAGAGATGCTTGAGAGCCGTCACCACAGCGTTGGTCATCTTTTCCTCTCCAAACCCTCCCTGCTCGATGGAGGCCTTGATCAATTTCATGGCGTTTTGGGCCTGATGCGTCTCCCTGTCTATGCCCTTGAGCTCCGTCTTGAGCTGACTGGAAAAGACGCTGATCCCTATGGCAATCCCCAAACACTGGCCCATGGTTCGCATGACATAGATCATGCTAATGGCATGCCCAACATCATCTTCGTCAACGGTGGCCTGCACGCCAATGGACATGACCGGGATCAACATGCCCATTGCTACACCCAGAAACATGATGATCATGATGGTGGCGTAGGTGGGTGTTTCTTGGTCGAGAATGGTCAAGGCCCCAAAGATGGCGACGAGCAATCCCCAGCCGCCGAGCATGAATCCTTGGTACTTGCCAGTCTTGTATGCAACTAATCCCACGATAGCAGCCATAGGTGCTACAGTAACGGTTGCTGGCAAAGCCCATACTCCCGTCATGAGGGGCGACTTGCCCTTTACACCAAGGAAGAAGACGGCAAGATAATACAGAACCATCCACATGAGGATGCCGTGGATCATGGCGTTGGCGAATTGCAGGTTGGTGGACTTTTGGCGGAACAAGCTTCGTCGAAACATGGGCCGTTTGGCCATCCTCTCGTACGCTCCTAGAGCCGTAAAGCTGCAGACTGAGACTATCATCGGTACGATGACCTGGGCTGATCTCCAAGGATACCGAGAACTGCCCCAACTCAGCGGCAGCAAGATGGATACCGAAGATACCACATAGAGTGCAATGCCGACCCAGTCAATGTTCTTGATAAGACGGCAATTACGGCGGTCTCTGTCGTATCCCAGCATAAAGATGGCCCCTGCGAAGCTGGCGCTGAGAAAAGGAAGAGTGCACCAGAAGATCCACCTCTGCAATCGTTAGCGATGAGGTTACAGTCGTGTAGCAGGAGGCGAGATATACCCATTGTGAGTCTTTCCCCTCGACAAAAGCACCCCCAACAAGAGGTCCAGCAACCGTTCCGAGTGCCCACGATATGTTTTGATACGCCACCCACCGGGACCGTTCACGGATGGAAAACAAATCCGCCAAAATCATACCTGACAACGCTTGTGGTCCACCGGAACCAACGCCCTGTACTGCCCTCCCGGCGAGGAGCATCAGGCTACTGTTGGCAGCACCGCAAAGAATCGTTCCACCAATAAAGATAGCCAAAGACGCAATGTACGCTGGTCTCCTGCCTATGACGTGGGCTAACTCGGCAAATATGGGTTGGGCGATGGCTGTGACGAGCAAGAAGACAGAGCCCATGCTGAGACTCTCAGAAAAGGTTGCATCAAGTTCTTTAGCGATGGCCTAGGGAGTGTCAAGTCGAGGTTCTAACCCATGATTTGGATTTACTTACCGGAAGAGTTACGCAGATGCAGGTTGCATCGAAGGCTTGGACGAGGGCGACCGTGTTCATCACCAGGAGGATGCCCAGCTTCCGGAGAGGTCTGGGCTCATTGCTTCGAGTATCTATTGAGCAAGCATTCTCATCCAGAGCCTCAAATGCTTTGGCTGACATGCTGAAAAGACATGGGAGATGCAGAATAGGGGAGAGCTTCGACACCAGCTATTGATGTTGACAAGATAAAAAGTCCAAAAGGGTGGCGGGCAAACCCCCTTCTGAATGTCAACAGACTTTGGTTGAGCATGGTTTATGCGTGACCTGCAGGAATAAAGTCAATATGGCTTTCATCAATGTCGTAAGAGGCAAAGACTAAATATTCAGAGTGCCCAGGTCGTGAGGCCAGCGAAACATCCCGCCATGTCACGATGCAACAAGGCTGGTAATAACAATCTCATGCTCTTCATCTCTTAGCATCTATCGATCACAGCCCTCATGGAGCACTTGAACGGTCCAGTCCTCCTCTGCAGCTTCTTCATGTCCAGTGTCGCGTACTGGCATGCGTTTCTCGTCGTCGAATACCTCCTCCGCACCTCCACACCGTCCCTGTACGAGCGGCTCCAACGCGAAGATATTTTGCGAAAGCTCAACCCGCTACTTCTCATGTTGACCCGCATGGTCATTGGCCTCGTCGTATCGTTACCGGCCTGTGTTCAGGCAGCAAGCACAACTCCATGGGGTGTTGGCTATCCCCTGAACACCTCGGGTCAGATCTGCATCGTCTCGCAGGTGGCTGTATGGTCAAACGAGCTTCCCTTGACCCGATACTACTCGTCCGAACTTTTTGTCCACCATCTCCTCTGCCTCGTCGCCACGGCCAATATCGTCATCTCACCGCCGGTTCACCAGATCAAGCCGCTGTACCTATACTTTGCCTCTTTGGTGGGCGACATTGGGCCAGGATCGGTCATGGTCTTTAAGGTCACAGGGCGCCAGCCAGAGACTTCTAGGCTGATGTACTACGCCGTCGCGGCGTCGACTTCAATTCTCATCTTCTGCCGAGTTGGCTGTGCCTTTTATACCCTCACCCACGTCCTCGTGGATCCTTATAACCTCGCCGACTGGGTTTGGGCGTTGGCGGTTATGCTCTTCGGCTCTTACTCGCTCTTTGGCGCGCTGCGGAACCTGAGGTGGTTAGGAATCGTCGGCGTTGATCCTGTGCGCTTCCGAGCTACGTACTTTTATCGATTCATGGTTCCCATGTCGCACTCGGTTTTAGCAGCTGCTTGTGGCGGGACATTGCTTTCGACATTGTTCATCTATGGGCTATATCTCGACCGGCCCCTGAGACCTTTGGAGATAGGCTTCCTGTCGATGCACGGTCTCGTATCCGCGGCGATAGGGCTCACGGGAACAGTCGTTACGAGAATCGCCTATCCATACAATGCATCCAGATCTGATCCCTGGGGCAGCTGGTATCTGCAGCTTGGAGTGCTCTTGGCTGGCGTTTGGGCTAGCAAAGTCACCATGTTCACAGACAGGGTGGAGCGTGGTACATTTCTCTCGGCATTAGGGATCAACTTGCCTCTCTTCCAGGCCATTGCTAGAATGGCACACTACTACTGTGCCAAGGACGCGGCTGCAGTGTCTGATGAGAAAGTGTTCATGGATAATATTCCAGCAAGGATACATCTGGAGATGGCGCTGGGGAATGCCACCATCTTTCTAGTTTCTCTGATCCTGCTAACTCTGAACATTCTGACCGCTTCAGAAGCGGCGCGAATGACGATTTCCGCTTGCATTCTAATCCAACTATCTATTAGCACCGGAATACTCCCCCTCGCCGTAGCAAACTCGCACGGCTACTCTGGATTCCTACTGGCACTCGCATTGTCCGCTCTCGGGCCATGCGTTGTCTTGTTTGGTATAACAGCGCACTACATCAGACCAGCAGTGTCGATTGACGAGGCGGTTTACAACTATCTCCTCCTTGGAGGCACTATAGTCGCAGCTATTAATTCTACAGGGGCAGCGGGTTCAAGGCCATGTGCGGTCCTTCCTAAGCCCCGTAGAAGAAAGACGTGGAAGCCCTACGCCGCTGTCTTTATGTTTATGTGTATCCTTCAGGTGATGCTCGTCAAGAAGCACATGAACTTTGAGGCAGAGGCTCCCGAGGTCAGTGTCGGATTCAAGAACTTCCGTGCCATTCTATCGGATCCTGTTACATGGGTGGGTGTGTTGCATTTGAGTTCGCTGCCAGTGGTTGTCTTGAGTGGGCTGAGGTAGGGGAGCGAGATCAAAGCTGGGGTCACTTATCTTAGACAGAATTGAGTGTCTGTTCCCTTTTGTTTGTTTGTATCCAGGCAGAGAGGCTCTGTTTGGGTGGGAACCTTGTCAGCCTGCAACTTGCCTCTTTCACGCCCAGTTCCGAATGCCAGGGGAATATCTGAGACCTATCAAACAACAAGCAATCAACTTATTGCTGCTGATGTGTTGTGGGAGCACCGACAGCGTGATTTACTGCCGTTTTCTATTGGTTGTTTTGCCTGCGCTGCAACTTTAACACTGACAGCGTCTGTTCAACCTCTTCTTCAAACAATCACCCAAAGATCCTGCGTTGTTCTTTTACATCATTCTATTTCAGCACAAACATCCCCCTCGCTTTTATCTTCATCGAGTCTTTCACAATCTGTGAGTATTCTTTACCCCGGCAGCATGCGCAGCATAGACCCTGACTTCTTGACAGCCCCAATACTACCGGCCACTGGCCACGCTGAGACATGACCACAGTTTCGCCCTGCGAAGCGTCAAGGCCACGCGAGCACGAGCTCCTGGAGCAGCTTCAAGAAGCCAAGGCAGAAAATCTTGCGAGACACCAGGCCGAACTGGCGCTCTTGAGACAGCTGTTGGAGGCAAAGAATGTCCTTCTCCAGGTATCCCAACAGCGGGAGCAGCAGACCCTGGCCCAACTGCAGGAAGCCAAAGCGAATCTGGCAATGGCAACCGTGAAGCGCGAACAAGACTTGCCAGATGAGCTCAAGAAGGCCAAGGAGGACACTGAAGCCGCCCAGCTTGAGGCCCAGCAGTCTTCCGCGCGACTGGAAACAACCGAAGCAGACCTCGAAGCAGCCAAGGACCGTGAAAGGGATCTGATAGCTCAGCTCTCCCAGGCCAAAGCCGAATGTGAGATGGTCAAGAAGGGAGAAGAAGAACTCTCGAAGGAGATCCAAGTGACAAGAAGATGCTTGGCGCAGTCACACAAAGAAAAGGTGCGACTCTCTTCGAAGCTGGAGGATGCCGGAGCAAACCTCTTGAGACAAAAGGAGATCGAGAGTGGTCTAAAGAGCGAGATCCAAAAGCACAGTGCGGATACACGAGTTCGCCAGCAGCAACCGGTTGCTTTTGCAATGCCCACGACGGTCCCAACTCCCATGTCCAAGGCGAATCAGATCCTACGGTCCGTGGCGACCCCAAGCCCACTGGCCAAGCCAACTCCAATGCTGAAGCCTACGTGGGCACCTTTCCCACAGCTCAAGGCAGCGGAAAGCCCACGCTCACAGCGCGAGCAATACCTCTTGGAACAGCTCGAAGCGAGCGAGGCGGAGCTCGAGGTGACAAAGAAAGGCGACCAGCAACCGTCATTCACTGCAAGTAAGCGACCGAGAACGGAGACCGTTGATTGTACAGGCTTTTGGGAAGATCTTCTCAAAGATGCCAGAGACAAGTTCGGCAATCTTCCGGTCTCCAAGAACTGCCGCATATCCTCGGGGGCGGTCGTCCCAAGCCGCTGGAGCACTGCCCAGGATGACATGACATACAAGGGCCTTGTCCATCTTCTCGATAATGGAGGATTGTACGAGTGGCGATGCTTTGGCTCTATCCACAGAGACGGCCTCAAAGCGATGCCTATCCAGGGAACGCGTTGCCCTCGATACTGCAACCTCGATTGTCTGCAGTATCAGCTTGTCATGGAAGATGGAGTGAGACGTCTAGACTTTCGTCTGGAAAGCCAAATGCCGGGCATGCCGCGCAATGTTTGAGATATGAGCAGTTGAGCTGTAAGGGGCTCATGAAGGTTGTTTGGAATCGAGAGACGCGTTGCTGGATGGTCAGACGCGATAATATGTATCGTCTCATCTTGTCTGCTTTTCTCGTTGGCATCAAGCCGCAGTCCATTTACCACCGCGTCTTCTTATCGAGAGACTCGTGAACTATCTGGCTTCTGAGTTTGTGGTTCGCTTGTCTTCATGTTGGTCTTTGAGGCCTCAATTTGGCCATTGTGTATTTATTGAAGAGTAATATCTCCTTGAGTTTAATCATGTGTACTAAAATTGAAATTACTTCTCTGAGGCCTTCTCCATCTCCTGAAATGCTCTCAGGCTCAATTTCTGACCGATTCTCTTCAACAGCTTTGACCAGTTTGTCAGTTTCATAAGGCAGGCCCAGCTCTTGCAGGGCCTTTGCGCTTTCAAAGGACACGTCGTTTGGTAAAGCTGTTAAACTCTTTTACGGAAGATTTCCTTTCCTATGGCAAGTAGCTTTCGACAGTTCATCCAGCGCTGCGTCAGCGGCTTTGATCGATAGTCCTGGCTCGAGACGCTCGCTTCGCTGGTCGATTTTGGTCATGTACTTGTCGAGGATCACATCGGCCAGCAGAACCAACCGGTCTGCCATCTTGGCCTTGTGCCGGGTTGGAGCATCTAATAAAGGCTTGATACACCTTTTCAGACCCAACTTCCTCAACTTTGGCACTGTCGTAAACTCATAGGATGAATTGACGAGTGTGCGCATGGCTCGCAGGCTAAGGGTATAAGAGATTGTCCGGGACGGGGTTAAGAGAGCGATATCCTAGACCACGGTTAGGCGCAGCGGCGAAATGAACAAGTCGTAGATGACCTGTTCATCAGCGGCTAGAGATATCGAAGAAAAAAGGACAGAAGCCAATAATTCTGCGCCGGAGTGAATATAAGGGCTAGACACAATAGGAGAGCGAATGCCATGACATAAAATCAAACTCGATTCCGTAGGATATCTCAACCTCTTTTGTGCCCGTCAGCAGCAAACTTGACGCATCCTCTACTGGCTAACGACGTTCTCGAACTTCTTGCCCGTCAACATGAGGAACGCTTCCCGGTAGCGATCCGAGGTGGCCTGAACAATCTCGTCGGGCAGCTTGACGCCCTCCTTGCCCTTGAGACCCTCCTTGATGAGCCAGTTTCGGATGAACTGCTTGTCGAAGCTGTCCTGGTCGCGGCCGGGCATGTAGCCAGCTGCCGGCCAGAATCGGGATGAATCAGGGGTCAGGACCTCGTCGCAGAGGTAGATGTTTCCCTCGTCGTCCTTGGCGAACTCGAACTTGGTGTCGGCCAGGATGATGCCCCTCTCCTCGGCGTACTTTGAGGCCTCGTCGTAGATCTTGAGTGATAGCTCCTTGACGCGGTCTGCTGTCTCGCGGTCGCCAACCTCCTTCCAGGCGTCGTCGGGGTTGATGTTCTCGTCATGCTCTCCGGCATCGGCCTTGGTGCTAGGGGTCCAGAGCGGCTCCTTGAACTTTTGGGCTTCCTCCATGCCAGGCTCGACCGAGATTCCATGCACGGTCCCGTTCTTCTTGTACTCATTGAAGGCGCTTCCGGTCAAATAGCCGCGGACTATAGACTCTAGTTTTATCACGGTGAGCTTCTTGACCTGCATGGAGCGATGCTTGATGGCCTTGGCCTCCTCGGGAGTGACGCCGGCAGGGATGTCGAGGCTGATGAAGTGAGTTTTCAGGCCAGGAATCCGATCCGTCAAGACCTTGAACCAGTGCGCCGAGAGGAGCGTCAAGATCTTGCCCTTGTCTGGGATGCCGTTCTCCATGACCACGTCAAAGGCGGAGACTCTGTCCAGGGCAGTGAAGAGGAGAACATCCTTGTCTGGGAGCGTAAACAGGTCGCGGACCTTGCCAGAGGCGATCCGCTCGACAGAAGAGAGGGAGATTTGAGTGAGGGCAGCCATATTGAAGGTGAGAATGAATTCCCTGTGGTGAAGCTTTGGAGATGATGCAGGTGACGAAATGGGGAGGAGAAAATTTTAGCCGACCACTTGGATGCAGTGTCAAGAAACCTACCTTCTCCACTGAGTCACATCGCGTTATCGTCGTCTCGACGTCCATGATGGAGACATCTTTCCGACGCATGCCTAATGTTGGAGACGTGGCTACAGCGAGGGAGGAAGTACTGAAGCTACATCTTTAGATTGGATTCCAAGGCTTTATTTGATCTCGTTGTCTAGACGACGTGTAGAGCTACTCGGCGCCTTTACTCTTTAGAAGTTTAGAGAGCATGCATATGCTTTCGGAGCTGGGCCACGTATCGACTTACGCGTCGCCTCAAAAGGTGCCGTAGGAGTTTTTTTGCATCTTTTAGAGGCGTGATCAATCATCTAAGGATTCATTATTGGTGCTGCCGTCGTTCTGGTAGTAGTTCTGGTTGCCGTGGTCGACTCTGCCTCCCGCCTTGAGTGCATCACCACCACCAGCCTTGTTGTCTTTGGAGTCTTGTCCTCCCCTCTGTCTTGTCGTTGTTTTTGTCTAGCAAAGAGTTCGCGGGACGGGCAAGAGTTTCGAATAAACATACCTCGCAGCAGCATCAACCATTATAGACCATTACACATAAACCATAATGTAATTGATCACTTACAGCAAAGTGGACAACATCTACTGTTTCCGACATCAAACCTTGATAGAATATACAAAACTCAGTATGCAACTATGGAATCCCTTGGGGTATATATTGCGAGTCGTCCCACAGGCTGACCACACATGTTGGATAAGAACAGGTCGTAAACCCTCATCAGAGAACCTTTCATAACAACCTAGTCCTCCGTCTGTCTTTCGTTAATACCAGACAAGAAACAAAACGACGACTTCGCTTCACTACCTTCAGATCACTCGCTCATAGGTGTCTACCCCCTCGGAACTCCAGTGTATCCCATGAAGTCCATATCATTCAACTCAGGTGCGTAACACTGATACGGCTCTGGGCCGGTCAAACATTCACTCGCTCAATACTAACGAATTCGAAATAGACCATGAACCACTCGAACCCCGACACCCAAGGCTTACGGGACGAGATCACCCAGCTTATCCGAGAGCTCGCTTTCGTCGACATTAACAGGGCCAAGAGTTTGCAGGCCCTCTACCGCTGCCGGGCTCAAGACAGCCCAGCTTTGCCGCAGGATTTCCAGCCTTGCCATAGGGGACGCCGCTTCGACAAGACAAAGAGGAAGGGCCCAATCGCCACAAAGGTGCTAGGCCCCGAGAGTTACAAGCATTTCGACAAGGACTGGCAGTTTGTCAACGGCTCGCATCTGCCAACCCCACCGGACGAACCCGAAGCTCGCCTACAAGACGAGTTCGCCAGCGCCGAGGGACTGCATGGGAACCTGGAAGGCTCCCTAGAAGAGAAAGATGACATCAGCGGTCGTTTCTTTGTGTTGGAGGGGAAGATCACCCGGCTGAAGGAGGAGACCTCGTGGCTCAGGGGGGAAAACATGCGCTTAAGCCAGAGTCTGAATGTCTTGCTGGCTGAGATTGGGGCACGGGAAGCAGAGATTGACCGGATACAGGCGGAACTTAACCACAGGAACCGACTTGATCAGGCCAGACAGGGGAACAAGAGTAGTACATAGTTTCGAGTGCATCTAGAAGCAAAGGAGGGGGTAATGCATGATGTGGCCACTTGGGCTTTGCTCGGGGGCATACAAAGGGCAAGGTCTGCTATCTTAATCAGGGAGGAGTGCATATTTCATTGTACCGGATCAAGGAGCAAGCCTCTTTTCTTGTATGTTAGACTCATAGAATAGATTCACGTATAAGTCAAGGTGGCCGAGTAGAACGAGAGCTGTGACGTTGGTAATCGATATCACGTGGACTCCCAAGAGCCCAGGTCTGGACCGACAACCCGTCGGCTTATATTCTATTCTCTTTATCAACATGCCGAGGTCCGGAGCAATAGAGTGCCAACGCATTAACAGAGATCCTTCCTAGGAGACTTCCTAGGAGAACAGACAAGTGCCTACCGTACGCAATTGACGGCCCGCTAGATCGGCATATCCCTCCCTTCACGCGTCGAATGCAACCACTAGGAGACAACTTGTAAATGCGATGCCACCCTCAAACCCAAAGGGTACAGTACAGCTCCGGAGTCACCCACCTCCATGCTCGCGGATCCGACCCCTCGGTCAATTCCCATCAACGAGATGACCAGGTCCAGGCTTCTCCGCATCACCAGGTCCTCCCTCCCGGCAATCACATGCTGGGGGCCTCGAACCGAATGCAGAAGCTCAACTCCGGGGTACTCAGACATATACGGCCCTCTGATCCGGATTAGGGACCTCTTTGACACGGCATGATTTCTCCGCTGGCTGGTCTCTATTCCCCGGACAGGGGGGTTAGGGACAAGCCTGTTGTTTACCCAGAACCGCTCGCTTGGGACGTTGGGGAAATCCGACCAAGTTTGGGGGTTCGGTGTTACACCAGACCGAGGCATCGTCGCTGAGGGTGTGCATCTGACATTTGATGATGGTATTAATGACGTGTTGAAACGAGCGCTCGGATAGTTGGTCGTAGCCATGATGCCATGTCCGTGCCACCAGGTCCTGCGTGCCTGATAAACCTGGGGTAAATCGTCCCATGTGTACGGAGTAGGTAGATGTGTAAGCCACAGGGACAGGCGGCTGTTGGAGCATGATGGGAGCTGCTAACTTCTGACGGTAGCAGCTCTTAACGGCCAGTTGCGTTATACGCCTGAGTCGTACAGTAAAGGACACAGCTACCTCGTATCACAACATGATTCAAGATGAATCTAGCCAATCGGGCATCTCGCCGAGGGCTTCGTGATAGGCCAAACACATCACCACACTCTATATTCCGCCTTACTTCTTCACAAAGTACATACGACCACAGCCTTTAGACAACTCTGGATCCCGTCTGCTCTCCCTTCGATAAGCTAAAGAGCGCCCGAGTAGTAGTCAGGTCGGTGACGACTGGCGAATGCCGGGTGTTGTATGTTTTGCCTTCCTTTTCCTCTTTCTTTTTGCTCTCGTCGACTAGACTATATCGATAGTTAACCCAAGCCCATGGTAAACTGTCACCAACACAAATAATCCCTCAGCATCGAAGTGGCGATCTCATCAAGTCCGGCCCCGACAAATCACGGCAACAAATCACGGCAACGCCGCACCCAAGGTAGCATAACGAGCAGAAAGTATGTTCGCCCGTGTTTGCTTTGGCGGGGGCAAAGCCATGCTTGCACGTGGCGCTGAAGAATGAATGGTACCTGGAAATACCCCAAAAGTCATGAAAAGGAACATTCATTTCAAGCTCAGCGCTAGTACGAGAGTTTGGAGGTAGAGTTGCGGCCATCTCGCCTGATGGTTCCCAAAGGAGCAAGTCCTGGCGCCAGGTCAAGGTTCAATACGGGCACAAGGTGTAAGTGGTGGTGGTGTTAGTGGTGTTGTAAAGAAATGACCCCCCATACCTAGGTATGTAGGTAGAGCCACAGTCAAGCCAGTCTCACTTGAATCGTTGATTACAATTCATTTAAAGCCCTCCTCCATCTATCGGTGATGCCGTCGGTTCTGCATCCACATGCCCACAGAGCCGCGAGTGGCCCGGCTTCGCCCCTGTTGGCTCTCCGAGACACAGACCATCCTCAGGCCCTACCGCAAGTCGCAGCCACGCGAACTTCACGTGTGCTAGGTAGTAAAGACGTTGACGAGAGGCCCGCCATAGCGCGAAACCGATGGCCTAAGCGAGCCAAGTGCGTGCTGCCCAGGCTCGGCTCCAATCACCGAAACGCATCAAATTGGATGCCCCGGGCATTAGACGGATGTCCTTGGATCTCTCCTGCAACATGACACCGGACCGACAGAGGCGGTATTGAGGGGCCGAGAAGGGGCATCCATATCGCTGAAGGGCCGAGCAGCGCCGCAGAGTCGCCGTCAACAACTCTGGATTTGACTGACATTTCAAGAGTTCGCGCGTTATCAGCGGAGACGCTGCATCTCATCTGGGTCTGCGGAGCTCACCTTGGGTCCTGCAGCCGATCTGTAAGGGTCAGTGGATCTGGTGAATAACAGGTTTATTGATGCCCGAAGACCGTTGCTGTTAGAGTTTGCGACGAGGATCGGTGCAGTTTGACACTGAAGATCCTTGAACGGTTCTCCAATGACGAGCCCTACTATCCACAAGGGGCCCGAAACGAGATTGGCCTGCATGCGAGATAAAATCCAATAAATCATTTATCTGGCAAAATAATTACAACCTCAATTCTCGCCAAGAGCATATCAAACCGTTCATCCACCGAAAGCGGCTTTTCACGGCCGGCCAAGCAGGCAGCGAGATAATTGGCTGTCTGGCTCGAGTTTCCCCTGCTCAGCCATCCACAGCATTTCCCTCCGGCCGCCAACGTAGAAACCGTCCGTGTGATCTGAAGGAACTTATGAAGGTGTGAAGATGCCAGCCCCGCGCGCGGGAGAAGAATTCTAGAAGGTCAGCTACTGCTTGCTGGCTATTGGTTGCATTGGAGGGCACACACCACCAGCCGAATGTGCTTGCCGTCGTTTTTCAGCCTGAGGTGTCGGTGTCTGCACCCCTGCATGCACCTCCGACCACGGAGACAGCGCGGCTATGAAGGTTGTGTCTCAAAAGGACAGCTGAATCAGAAACTCTGTGATGACCGTCTGCTGACTATTCCCGGCACGGACTCAGACACAGCCAGAGACTGATGTTCATTCTCAACACCACCGACATCATCAGAAGTCTAAACCCAGGAACAGATTGAGCCTCATCCAGCAATCACTACGTAGCTTTTACCGTGACACGTTCCAATCCCGCCGCGTGATGCGTCTCGGGCCCGGGGGAGGCATACAGAACTGGCGTGTCCGGGGATCTCGTCACGGCGACACCCCCAGATTATGACGTACCTAGCCCCTCGACGCTCTCGACCCTTGACCCCAGATCTCGATGTCGAAGGTTCGATTGACATGTCCATGACACCAAGTCGATATCACCGACGCTCTTGAGACGTCGCCAGAATGAACAGAGATTGACAGCCTTGCATCATCGCGCCAACATTGATGGATCAGCGACTTGAATCAGCCGCTGCCCTGCAGTGAAGGAATCTATCTCGTGTTACCCTTTACTCGCACACCACAGCCATCTGAGAAGGATTTCAACAGCACGCTACAGTATCTATCCGGGCGACTATCAATTCGATCTTTTCAGTAATATCGATCAACACAATCCTGACCGTTTATTCACCGTAACGGCACCCTCGTATCTATGAAAGCGCGCAGTTGCCATCAATGTCGGTGAGCCAAGCCACTGCTGCATACTTATCAATAGCTTCAAACGCGCTCAAAGGCCTGCATCAACAAGGCTACAGATTATGTCACTACACGGCAACAGCACAAGGTACCCATCCCAGCCGGCTTCCCACGGCAGACTTCCGTGACAGGCGGTAAAACTACAGTGACAGCAGGCAACGCTACAGCGCCATCAGTGACCCAAAACATCCCCGTCGCCCTGGACGCAGTTCCGTAACATTTCGTGCCCCGTGGGCGCGGTCCGCTAGTACACCCCTAGCCAGCGCCGTTCCTAGCGGGGCGGCCACCCCGGCCGGGGGATCGTTCCGGTACGGTAGTTGGAGTTTGGCGGTACATGAGTCAGAAAGCAGGTTTGGCATTTTAATTCCATTTTATCTTTTCCTGCATTAGGTAATTTCCAATTACCTCCTCACCAAAGGCGGAAACGGAATGCATTTCCCGACAGTATTAGATCTGGGCGCGATCAACCTTGAGCCTAAACCAGGCGCGACTCATGCAGGCCATGTCATGGGCCACGAGGGAATTCCTCTCTCTCTCCTGGTTGCCTGGCCCCAAAGCAGAAGAAGCTTTCCCGTCCCCTCGGGGCTGAAGGTTGATCAGGTCACAGGGCCCGTAGCTTTTCCCGACAGCCTCGCGGCACACGTGAGGGCCTAGCCGCTCTCTGATGTCAAGCCATGCCGTCGGCTTCTAGATCTGTCGGCATTCCGCTCGATTCAGGGACCTCGGAGACTTGTAAAAAGGCCCCTGTGACGGTCGACGTCGCGTTCGCGGATGACTTGAGCTTGGCAGGATCTACAACACCATGTCTGGGTCGCTTGACGGTTGAGCAAGATGCATCGACGGAATTCATGCACCCCCTCTAGTCTTGCGGTACATATTAGCTCTTGGTGATGCATCCGCTGTGAAGAGTTTTCCTTATCTATATGTACATACTGTATGTATCCGCGCCAGGGACCATGCTCTTGATCAGGCGGTGAAAAGCAGCGGCCTCCACATCCCGGGTCCATTCTGCCATATCCCGCAGAGGCATCAAAGACGGTCAAGGAAGGTCCTGTGGCAGCGTGAAAAAGGGACCCTTGCTGCATTTTTGTTCATTGTCACACGCGCACGCCATTTCTGGGGGATCGAATTCAGAGACCGCCACCCAGCGCAGACATGCGCCCGAACCCCAGGTTTCCTTCCCGAAAAGGCGGCCCCAGGCCGAGCCTCGGTCGCAAGGCGGGCGCGGAGATGCGGAGAGCCGGTCCGCGGGACCCCACTCTGCCGAGGACATACAAGTTCCGACATACCCCGACAGAGGAAGGGTCTAATAAGTGACACAGGCAGACTGGGAATCTGAAAAGTAGATGAGGGTGAATCAGCGGGTAAGGATCAGGGAGTTTGTGTTAGTTAATCAGACGTGTCTGACGATGACGGAGTTGGATACCAGATATTCAGATCGTCCCGTATGGGTCCAAGACTCCAGATATGTGCTGCAGCGAGGTGAATATAGCAAAGTACAGAGGGTCAACTTCCTAATTCAGCAAGGCCAGACCCAGTGTCGAATTCATCGCTGGTATGCGATCAATTCGGCAGTCTTGATTCATGTTCAGGGTCCTCTCCACATTGTGGAAGCTCCCGAGCTTTCAACCAACGTATGCAGGGTCCTCTCTCAAACCCGGCTCGGCAATTGCACGCATCTGGTTTGACTTATTCCCATACCTTATCACCCCAAGATAACTCATCAAGTAATTCCCTCGAATAATCAATCCCCGCCCCGCTGGCAAAAGACTCGTCCAGGCTCTTTTTCACCGCTGCCGAACATACATGCGCCCCCAATTAACCGGCGGTCCGCTTTAGCCTGATGACGAGGAACTGGCGGTTCCATAACACAACCGCTCCAGCAAGGAGCCCAGAGCCTCTGAGTCAGAAAACGACCCTCCAATGGGAAAAAAGCAAGTAAATCCCGACGAGTGAAGCCATCTACTTTCCCCTCCCAGCCACACACGCCCCTCCCTGGGTTTAGTGTCGTTGTCTCGATCCGCGGGCCAGGGAAGGGGGAGGAAACTCCAACAAGCGCGCATATCGCAAAGGCAAGAGCCAATTCATCAGCAAGGGAAAACCTCAAGGGCGTGGGACCTTTTGTGCCGCAGCGGGGGGGACATAGCCGAGTGTGATTTTTTTTTTTGCCTCTGCAAGCTCACGTAGATGACTAAAGAACCTGGGGGAGTCCCGTACCTTCAGCCCTGTAAGTAGCCCTGTAAGTCAAACAAAGGTTGGGGTTTCCTGAGGGGAAAGGATGTTTTTCGGTGCAGACGCCGTTGACGCTTCAAAAGTATGAGATGGATACATACGAAGAAGCGTCTGAGCTCAGGCACCGGCTTGCAGGCACACCCCAGGAGAGAAAATCTAGAGTGTCGAGGAGGAATTGGATGGCTTCCCCAGGAAATCCAGAACGGGAGAGGCGTCGTTGTCTCTTTCTCAGACGGACCCCACTCGCAGGGAGCAAAGATGATCTCTGAGATGTGACTGCACGTCAGAAATGACTGGATTGGGCAGTGGTTGCAAGACCTCCAATCGCAGTCGCTGGTCATGTCTTGAAACGACTCAGTCGTTCAAGAGTCAGACTCCATTCATCACCACAAGCCACGTAAATAAGGTCTTGTTCAAGTGGTGGCGCTAAACCAGAGGACTCAGCCCAGGGGCGGGGCTCACTGCGGCTCCGCAACTGTGGCTCTCCTCCACAATTCCGCCGTCATTAGGAGGGGAG
>JABEYC010000506.1:0-25038 GCA_013266195.1 Fusarium zealandicum | reverse complement strand
CTATATATATACTATCTAGGGTACTAATACAGCCTATAAATACACCATATTTATTATCAAGGGCAACATATACCGCGATATAATCATCGCTTAGTAGGGTAATAAATATCGTATATAGCTTATATATAGCTCGCAATATATAGCGGAAGGCTTGAGATATCGAGCTTTAGCTAACTTTAAATAGTATAGATATAATATATTAATTCCTACCGGATCTAACGAGCTATAAGAAAATCATAAGCTTCTACTCTATTATTTAGTATTATATACCTTAGAAACTAGTATTTAATAATAGCTAACTAACGAGCTTATTAAAGGTTAGCTTCGTTATATAGAATAGCTTAAAAAATCGTTAGTCTAACCCCTAAATATAAGATAATATATACTAACGAGCCTTACGTAACCCTCTAGAATAGATAACTCTACGATAAGCTAGATCTACAACCCGCCTCCTCTATCGCCGGCTTTCGTATTATTTTCGCTATAAAAAAAGGCCAGCTATAGCAACTATAGCTAGGATAATCCTATCGCTTTATCTTATAGCTTAGCAATCTCTCGTTATAATCCCAAATCATTCCTAGAGCTATTGACTTTTTAGCTAGTAATATAACTATTATAGCAATAGCTATCGTAATCCTAAGCATTCTACTAATCTAGAAAAATATAGATTAGTAAAACGGTAGAATTACGAGCATCTAGGCCTAGTTTTTCGGCTTTAAGAGAGATAGTTACTAAGCTACCATACTAAATAAGAGAAGGTACTAAAAGATATATCTTGAGGTCTATATAACTCTAATCCAGGATTATCTAGTAGGTCAAGAGGCAATTTATACCTTAATAAGATTAGAAAGCCATTTTTATTTATCTTAGCCCCACAAGATAATCTCAAAATTACATTAATCCGCTCACCGATCAGGGCCTTAGTAAAAGGATCTCTAATACTTGGCTTAAGGTTGCTGAGACCTGTAACCCCGCTCCGGCTGACATACATCTTATTAATCACAATTATTTTCCAATACCACATTATCCACTCTTATATTTCAGTATACAACTCCATGCCTCCTCAACGATCCGTGTGTACCCAGTACTACATTCACTACGCTTGTGGGCATGATATCAACAGTGAATTCATCAAGTGTCCTACACATGAGAAAAAGGAGGATCAACGATGCGACAGGACAAAACTAGAGCGGAAAGAAGACAAAACTTCCTCCCACAAATGCCGACCATGCCTGAGCAGCGACAAGTCTTGGTATACGTAAGTCATTAAGTTTCCTATCGGTTTCAAAGGTCGAGTCTAACAGCGAATAGTTGATGAGAGCACAGGTGCATGTATAGCGCGGCTAAGGAGGACTAAGATATACTACCAGGGGCGTCCCGTGCCTGACTCATCGAGGAGTCGTTCGTACAAGGACTGCATCTCCTTAGCCTTCTTCGATTCATCAACAGAGCTAATACCTGATTCTTCAAAGTCAATAAACTTTGCCCCGTCCTTAGTTAGAAATATGTTGTACTTGTTGATGTCTCCGTGGATAATCCCCAGGCCGTGAAGCTGTTGCAACGCCTCTTGACATGTTCCAAGGTCGCTGATGCCTGGATGGCGCCCAGACACCGCCTCGAGAACTAATCCGATAACTCGGCCAGTGATCCTATCGTCTTCTAGCTCAGGCTCATAAGCGTAACCGAGCAGGCGAGGCGCCAGGGTTGACGCTTCTCTCGTCAATATATCGTATACCTCGGCTTCTTTTGCTAGGGAAGGCATCTCAAATCCAAATCGCGCGATTTTCAAGAAGTACTGCGTATCTTGATTTTGGAAGTGAGAAACTCGACTCTTCACGGACTGGACCTCTTCTAGTGTGAGGATATTGAATCGTTCGTATAGATCATGGACCTGAGCTTGGGGTAAAGCATGGGGCTCGAAAATATCGCGTTGGCTGCGGATTCCAGTGTTCTCTTTCGAAATGGTCAAAGTTTTCCACCCATTGTTCCATTCGGGGAGCTTCGATAGCTCTCGGATAACGTCAGGGCCGTAGGTCCGTGACTCTTCTGGGATAAGGTCGAGATGCTCGAGGTTGACGTAGACTACTCGCTCTGGATTCTTTCGGAGAATTCTATAGAGGCAGTCTTCAGGGGCAAGGTCAATTGATAAAACAATGTCTTGGGCGCTCATGTTCGTTGGGAGATGATCTACAAGAGCTCAGAAAGAATCTGGGGCAGGGAGACGTTTATGTATGGAGCTATGGGATAACCTTATTCCGACAGATAGCGTCATATTATACTAAGCGGTGTCCACTATCACTCTAACTTATCCCCCCTCAGTACCACTCCGTAAGGTTGCTAAGTTGTAGGTCTAGATTTCTTAATTTTTCGTTTCCTTCTCCTGTATCTTATATATTTTGATCTACAAGTCTTTGATGACTTCCTATAGTGTTGCTGCTTCCTGTTCTAACTCTGTGACTTGGGTCTCTATGTCGGCTGCTTGTTCCTTCTTCCTCCGTGCTCGGGAGCTTGAACCGCTTTTAGATAACATCTCTATCCAGGGTCTCTTCTCCTTAGCTTGTCCCTGTAGGCTGCGAGCTACTTGATCTTTTTCGGTTGTATCCTGAATCATCTCTTTAAGTATCTTCTTGAGATTTCCGCGACTTTTATCGTCCAATGTTTCGCAAACGAGGTTTGAATGCTACTGGAGTTCATTATTGCACATCGAAAAGGCGCCGGTAATTTGCAGAACATTTACGTGAAAACTGTTATTCAATATTGCTACGTAACATTATAGGAGACCTATTAATATGAGGTTCTTTGTATATATTGACTTGTCGAGGTTGTCGCCCTTACGACCAAGATATGCTGGCCATGTCCCTTGGGCTAACATCTGGAGGATATTGCGTGTCGATGTCATAGAAACCCAAACCCGCAAAGAACTATCCAGACCTAGTCTAACAATCACTGTCAGCTACCTTCAATATTGGGGTAAAAATGTTGTCAGATTCCATACTTCGCGCCTCGAGGGTATGGGTATAAGGCAGGTCATCTACTTGTTGATATGTAGTTCCGTATACTTATTGAAATAAGCGTTAAACACTCGAACCTGATAGTAGAGTAGCTGACCGCTCTGTTCTGGCTTGAAACTGGGCAGTAAAACGCTTTAAGAGGTAGAGGGCGCAATTCACATGGCTAGGCATTGGATGATTGTCGCTGGGATGTCTAAAGTCAGTGACATGCTGCTTGTAGGGAATGGCTTGTGTGCAGATGATCGGCCTGTCGTGGTGGAAGAATGGGCGTAATGTGTGGATACTGATACCTGGAGTGAGTAGAAGACTCGTCAGATAGCTTCTGAAAACTTCCATTCGCTCTAGATTCGAGACACGTTTTCGTCCGTGATCTCTAGAAGCAGAGTCAGGCAGTCCTGGATTCGTCTCACTGTCAGATGGAGTAAAAAGTTCAAAGGTTGTTGATTTAAGTCATTTAACCATCTATCAAACCTGTGGCCTAATAGATCTTCTACTCTCTCAACATCCCCAACTTCTATTTACAAAGCGCTAATAAAGCAGTACAACGCCACACTGTGATCCCTTCTCGATTGCCAGCCCCTACTCGTTGTCCTTGACGTCGATGACGGTCGACTTGAACTGTCTGGCAGGGATCTTGCGGTTGAACAGGATATCGGTCTCACGGTATGAGCGGTGCTTGAGCTCAGGAAGGAAGAAGTAGGCCGATAACCAGCAGACACAAGCAGTGCCTCCCCAGACGTAACCGCACTTGCCTGCAAAGTTCCATCCTGTGGGGTTGAGAAGTCGCGAGGCGAGGTAGATCATGGGGATCTCGGCGACGTAGTAGGCGGCACGACCGACACCGGTGCTCAGGGCACGAAGACGGACCGATGATGTCTCGGCGATGATGGTGTATGTGATGGGTCCGAGGGCACCAGCATAGACGAAGGAGATTAGAATACCCAGAACAGCCTGAGCGTAGTTGGTCGCGCTGCTTTGCTTGATAGAGGCGCAAATACCCAGGATAAAGAGCAAAGCCACGTTGACAGTTGTTCCCCAGAGATAGATGGTTCGACGACCGAACCAGGCGCTGATGGGCCACGAGAGGCCGTTGGCAACAAACTGGAGACAAGAGTTGATGAGGTTGAGCTGGAAAGCACGGTCGGGGCTGATTCCAGCTTCTAAAGAAGAAGTCAGTCATCCAATCACTGACATGTCTTATAAGAAGGTTACTCACGCTCGAAGAAGAAGGTGGCCTGGTTGGCAATCAGGTTGCCAGCAAAGTTCTGTGATGCGTAAACCAAGCAGGTGATGATGGTTCGCCTCAAGTCGGTTCCCTTGACAAGATCGAGGAGGGTAGGGCTGCCACCCAGCTGGGTCTCGATCTGGACGGTTCGCTCTATCATGGCAAGCTTTTGTTGAGCCTGCTCCGTGGTCTTGCTCTCAAGACGCTCGATGGAGCGAAGGGCCTCGGCCTTGCGTCCACGACGGATAAGCCACCAGGGCGATTCGGGGCTGATGAATATGAGGATCAAGAGAGGGGTCTGGACAAGTCAGCACTCATAGTTGTGTGATGCGAAAGTAGAGACTCACGGGAAAGATCCACTGCAGGGCAAGGGGCACTCGCCAAGCCCACTGGTCGTTTCGTTGGTTGAAGCCGTATGTGACGCCGGCGACGATGATTGAACCGATAGACCAACTCATCTGCAATGTAGCCGTGCAGACACCTCGGAGAGCCAGGGGAGCAATCTCACTGGCGTAGGCGGGAGAGTTGGCGATGAAGAAACCCCATGGGACACCTTCCAACGCTTGTCCAACCACGAGGAGGGTGAGCGAGTCGGCCTGAGATAGCTGGGTTAGTTGATGAAGTCAATGCAAGAGCCGGGCTGCTCACAAAAAAGGAAACAAAGATGGTAGCATTCATGAGAATTAGGCCCAGGATGGTAGTCCAACGGTAGCCGATACGGTTGGTGATGGGGCCGGCGAGAAAGACACCAACAAAGGCACCGCATTGGCCAGATTGGAAGAGGGCGCTCTGCCATTTGGTGGAAATGGTCCAGCCGTGTCCCTCGATGAAGGTACCGAAATGCTTCTGGAAAGCAGGAAGCGCGACAAAGTTGCCGTTCAAGAACATGTCGAACGATTCCATGACCTATGGAGCGTCAGTTGCTGCAAGAGGGTCGGAATATTGGACAAGACTCACAATAGTGAAGCACATGATAAATGCCCAGAAGCAAGCCCAAGGCTGGCTCTTGACCGCCTCCCAAACGCCCTCCTCGTGCTCGCGGTTCTCACCATCGACGGCATCGTTCATAAGATCCGAGTCCTTCAAGACGGCGGACTGGTCAACGTCGACGTGACCGACCTCGGGCGTCTCTTCCTTCTTTTCGTCCGACATTTTGGTTGGCGGGCTATAGCGATGCCAAGAAAAGGTAGTGCAAAGCCAAGAGATTATAGAGCAGGGCCAGGAACGGGGCGCTCCAGGTTATTTATTATATTCTCTACTTTATCCCCGCGTCCGGGGCAATATCCACTGCTGATTCCAGCGATTCAGACTCGAATTTAGCTGAAACCCCACAGAGGAGCTATCCCCATATCAGTCCGGGGCTGTTATAGGTGCGCGTGGGCTAAAACGGAAGTACGGCAAGTCACCTTGTCGCCTTGCTCCGTTATTGGGGTCATATTACCCAGTGACAGCGAGGGGTTAGTTCACTATAGCCGTACGCAGTAAGTCTGGCCGTTACGGGCCGAATGCGGAGAGAGTCTATCCTTGTCTGGGGAACCTCCGCTTGTTTGGCTTCTCCAAACTGTGGGATTGGGGAAATCTAGAGCCAAGCTCTGACCTTGATGGTCCACTAGGGAGAGCAACGTAACATGCAGTTCGCCGAAAAGGAGGTTCCTATGGGCGAGTTGAGAACAGGTGATAAAAGACAAAACCCACTGCACACTCGCGATCCAATCATCAGGGGACCGGCCTGATGATGATCCCGTGAGGGTCCATAGAAAACGATCGATGGAGGCCCCAGCTTAAACAGATAGAGTCGCTTGATTAGCTGGAATTGGAATTCAATGGAGTCAACTGAATATTGAGCCCATGGAAACGCGGGGTGTATCGATTCCCTGAGGCCGTTGATGGCTTTTCACATCTTCCTTGAGAGGGCCGGGCAACCGCGTTGGATCTTGCGATATTCACAGTAGGATGGATGAATGTATCACTGAACCTGAATACTGGTTCTACGACTCTCAAATTCCAGTGCTGCGCTCCAGTCATACCTGCCACACTTCGCAGCAACCAAGTCCTGCCATCCCGACGTCACATTCACCATTCCTAGCCTCGATCTGACATATGCATGTAAACACACGATCGAAGATACGGGAACAGTCGATTACGGCGCCAATGGCCAAAGCACCCTGTTTTACCGAGGTGCCGTCCCGAAGAAAAGCAAGATCCCTACCGTAGAACTCTACCCTTGAACTGCTCCAAATGTCTATGTCTGTGCGTAGAGAGCCAACTGGGTTGGGTCTAACTTGCTAGTCTTTTTTCGATGTTTACTCAGTCCATAGGGTCCAACTATAAAGGTAGCTGTGTTGATATCGGGATATGATGTCAGAGATGTGAGAAGAAACCGTGTTCTTTGATATTGTGGCAGCGAAACCCTCTTTGATAGAGGAAAAGCACATGGAATAGTCCAGCTAAAAGAGATTAGAGCTATCGCAGACAATGGAGCAATTTACAGGCAACTGAAACCTTGACTTTTGCTGTAGCGATGACCCAAGGCAATTTTACACTGGTTATCAAGCAAGTAACCATATCGGGCACGTCAAGTAAACAACTAAATTGATTATATCTCATATTTGCGAGGAAATATTTGTGCTTTGGAGCTAACTTTAGGAAACACTCCAATGCCACGTTGTCCCTTGAACATATGGCCAGGAAGGAAAGACACGTGTATTTGTACCTAGCCGCAATGCCTCTACTCGGGGCCGATCTAGGGGGCCAGGGCCATTCTAGAGTCGTTCATCGTATCTCGTCAGATACGACTTTGTCATTCGTTCAATCCAAGGTCCCCAGCAACCTGTGTTTCACAGTTGTAATACTGCATGCTAGACATTCACTCTGGGCCATGGAGTCTGCGGTAATACATAGCGGTAGATGATTTCTCGAAGCCCCATGCATAGCGTCTATAGCACCATGTCCTATATTATGTGTCGGATTTATGTCATAGCGAGACTGGTAGCAATATCAGTATCTACCTTTATAAAGTTCGTAGGTCGCTCAACTCCAAGTGAGAAACAACCTAAAGAGGAATGGGTGATGCAGTTCACGAACATGCACTAAAATGAGATTAGTGAGACTGATCTGAGTATCCGACAAGACCGACGACAACTGAACGGCTGGGCCGAGGCATAGAAGCCGTGCATCAGAGCTCCTGCGTGCATGAACTGTCTGATACTCGCTCGCTATGTTTTACTGAACTGCGTTCACTATTACGTGGTAACAGTTGTCTCCTTGATAGTGGCAACGCACATGAAATAGTTATGCCTCGTTGAATCGTGTGCCGGACAAAAGGCGCTATAATAGCAGCGATATATCCATGCCAACGCAGGAAATTAGTTTATCTAATGGCTGGGCTGCAGATGGTTGCAAGACTCGATTCGATTGGGCATCTCGTCATGGAACGGATTAACCAAGGACCCAGGGCTCACAGAAAAGAGGTTCAATATAGCCCGCACGACGGACCTCTTCACCATTCTAGACACCACATGTCTGATCTCTGTCCCGGTGGCCGTAAGGCCTTTGGTGCACTGGTCGGGCTGGACAGTCTCAAGTGTAATCAGCCTCTCGAGCAACTCAGGATAGTCGATGATGTTGACTATTCTAGGCTAGAAGGGTAATCTTGACGTCCGGTTGAGGATATGAAGGTGAAAATAAAGCCTGAATACATCATAAGCGGTGCTCAAACCTTGCCAGCTGCCAGATCCCAACCTCTTCTGTCTTCCCTCGGAATACGGCCACCTTGAGTTACATCATATCGAAGATGTATCCCGGATTGCAACAAGAATACCGCTCGTTTAGCCGACTTACAAGGGATTTCGAGTGATGAAAGAGTTTCTCATAGTGACTGCCTTTTCAAGAACGTGCTGCAAATATCGATAAGGGCATGAATGCAAAGCCGCGGATTGTAAGCACTACTATCAAATAACGCAGCTGGATGCTTGTTTCTCGTGACCCGCTTTGCCATTTTCATCGAAGTCAGCACTGGGGCCCGACATCAACCTTGATGTTGGCTGGCTTTGTAACGATTCAAACACTGTAAATCCGAGAGTGATATGCTCCGTGGGTCAACTTGGACTGTCACGTCGATGCCAAGGCCATCACTCCAGTTCCGAGGACCCTCTATTATACGATAGCCGCGGCTTGCCGAAATCTCCCCATGTTTATCGTATCTAGTGGGAGCAATCGTTCATCCCTTGCAATGCAAAGGTTGTGTTCAAGATCAAGACCAATCAATGATACTGACGCACCAAACCGATCGAATCTGCCAATGAACTCTCTATCATCTGTGGAGCATTGGAAAGATTTGACATCCGAGTAAATTTGCCTAGTAAGAAAGAAATACTAGGGGGTTGACGGCTCTCGTCCCTATCAAACCCTCGAGCCGGTGCTTGAGTGCTGAGCAAGATGCTAACTGTGGATTTTCCGTAATATGGGGTACTCGTAAGCTTTGAAAGCGGCGTCCCCGAGATACATGCACAAATTAGAAGAGCGCATCCCTGTTGAGAAAAGAGCAGCTATAGAGGCTCGTAGTATATCACGAGCTGTCAGACACATCCAAGCAGAGACTAGCTCTAGTGTTAGGACTATAGTAGCTAGCAAGTTATCACGCGGCGATAAAATAGCTATCCGTTATCCGATTATATTAGTAGTAATCTTAATTCTAGCGGATATAGGGGTTAGTCAAAGCGTTTCATTATCGTATAACCTTAATTAATGCCGATCTCTAATAAAAGTGATTTATTAGAGTTAAAACATGGCTCGCAAACAACCAATCACTGCCAGCTAGTAGCAGCAAACCAGACTCCATCTAGTTCAACGGGCGCTTGGAAAGTATTTAGTAAAGGGAGACTAATAAAGCCCGGACCAATATTGTAGATAGAAGATATCAATGCGATTCCCCTTCTATAACATAAGCTTTACAAGGACAGACGAGGGCAGAGGGCTCAGGGCCGTCTGCGCGACATACAGCCAAACGCGGCTAGGCTGCTACTGTAGCTTTCTTGGAATGTGGCGCAGATGAACAAGACAGACCGTGGATGGGAGGAGGGACATGATTCGCAAGAGAACCAGCTGAGCAAAAGATCGCCATGCTCGGCGCCCAAAGTAGGCCTCTATTCGAAGTTATTGCGTCACAGACACAGTCAGAGACATGCTACTTTCCCACTGCATCTCAAGGCATCCTGACTGCTGTCTTGGAGTAGTCACGAGGTAGAATCTCTGTTCGAGATTGACGAGACTTGCTCATCGATCAAGTTTTTGTAACAACCTGCGTTATTTTCTGGCACACAGGGATACAGAGAAAAAGTTTACATCTGTGGCGCGGTGACCCAGGGTACCATGAATAGGTCATCCGAAGGTCCCGCGCCTTACCGGGCTAGAGGCGGATAGCGTTTCGAATTAAAATGCCAGCGTAGTATTGCGATAGTGATCGGCATCTTTGCTCTGCCTGCCGGGCGTGACTGGACGGTAGAGATGACTACAAGCCTAGCAACGCCACAACGTGCAAGGCTTTGTTCAAACTCAATTGCTGGCACGGATCGAATCGGGCGTGGAATGCATGATTCCCCTATGCCTTGGTTTACTACTTAAATCTGAGGTAAGCTCCCAAGCAGCTCAACTATATAGCCGTCTACCCTTCCATTGCCTTTATCTTCTCCCTCGCCATCCATCTATTCCGTTGAGATAGAAGGTTTGGCGTGAACAGCCTCCACCACAGCAAAGATGCTTCGAAATGTCTTGGCTTTTTTGCCGCTGATGGCTGGAGTCCTCGCTGGTCTCCAAGTCCACGACGATAGCTTTGCTCCCAACTACGTGCTCGAGGTAACCAGAGGCGAGATCCAGATCAACTGCGAGACTAGACGTTCAGTCACTATCAACGGCACCTATCCAGGCCCAACCATTCATCTCACAGAGGGCCAGACATCGTGGATCCGTGTGTACAATCGCATGCCGGACAAAAATACCACCATAGTGAGTGTATCCGCCGCAGAGAAAAGTTCTGTGGGTAACATGTATAGCATTGGCATGGTCTGAGCCAAAGAGCCGCCCCTTTCTCGGATGGCACTCCACTGGTTAGCCAGTGGCCGATACCCCCGAACCACTTCTTCGACTACGAGATAAAACCAGAAATAGGCGATGCCGGGACATATTTCTATCATTCACACGTTGGGTTTCAGCACATGACAGCCCAGGGATCGTTGATTGTCCACGACGCCAGGCAGGCTCCATACCAGTACAACGACGATATCACTCTCCTCGTGGGCGACTATTACACCGCAGAAGACGAGACTATCGAGGCTGGTCTCCTTGCCGATCCTTTCAAGTGGTCTGGGGAGCCACAGGCCATCACGGTCCAGGGCAAAAGCGGAAAATCCGGGTTTGATAATGCTACGGATTGTACATGCGCTCCCCATGTCATTGATGTTGAACCTGGTAAGCGGTATAGGGTTCGTGTCATAGGTGCAACTGCACTATCTATGGTCAAGCTGGGTATCGAGGACCACGAAAAGCTTGAAGTGATCGAGGCCGATGGCTCGTATACCCAGCCAGTCGAGATAGACCACGTGCAGGTTTCTTCTGGTCAACGATTCAGCTATCTCTTATCCACCAAGCCGGCCGAAGACGTCTGTACTGAGGAGCAGGGGGGTCAGGAATCGCAAAAGAAGTCACAATTCTGGATTCGATACGAGAGCCGGGATCGTCCAAAGGAGATTACTGGTTATGCCCTACTCAGATATCGATGCCCGCAAATGGAGCATCTATCTAGTCCACTCCCGGCTTCCGAGCCTCTGACACTGCCCAATGCCACGAGCAACTATCTCGAGTACGCTCTTCAGCCCTTATCGGAACTAGAGGGCCATCGCTTTCCTCGATTGTCCGAGGTAACAAGAACGGTTACCATTCAGATCAACCAGGTGCTCACGACGGGCAAATATGTCAACGGAACACTGAACGGCACCTTGGTCTGGGTGTATGTTGATCCCGATATTCAAGAGTCTGATGAACAAGGCTAACACAAGGGATACAGGCAAAACGGACACGAGTGGAGAGAAAAGACGCAAGAAGCAATCAACCAGGTTCCCTACCTGATTCGCGTATACGAATCCGGCCAAGTGCCCAACTACACATTAGCTCTAGAGAACGACGGTTACGATCCCGTTGCTAGAGCGTTCCCGGCCAAGGTCGGCGAGGTTCTGGATATCGTATGGGAGAACAACAATGGACCCACGGGCGGCTGGGACTTTCATCCGATGCATATCCACGGATGGCATCCCTGGGATCTAGGCTGCGGCAACGGAACCTACGACGCTGTCGAGAACGAGAAGCACTTTGAGAACTTTACACCTGCGCGCCGAGACACGATGAATCTCTACAGGTACGCCGTCAAGGGTGAGCCGCATACCACCGCCGGTTGGAGGGCCTGGAGAATCCGCATTACCGAGCAAAACATCGGTGCCTGGATGATGCACTGCCATATTTTGCAGCACATGGTCATGGGCATGGCCACCGTGTGGGTTTTTGGTGATGCGGCGGATATCGAGACCAAGTTTCCTACGATACCCTACACGCAGGGTTACGTCGAGTATGGGGGCAGCGCGTATGGAAGTGACACCCAGCAACCTGTTGTGAATCACTATTTCTAGTTAGCTGGAGAGGATGACCTGTAGCTCAGCGACGACGCTTGCTCGAAAAAGTACACGAATCAATGGGAATACACCTTCTAGTAATGGGTCGATCAATTTGCCAAGGTCCTACCGTCGTGTTCTTTGTAACTGAGATATCGCCAAGGCTGACATATTCCAGCCCCCAATTATAGCCCATGTTGCTGATCCCCTTAATACAACCTATATAAGTCAGCGTAAGCACGGGAATGCACCAGTGAGTGAGTCTCTACTGCGGCTCACATCCTTGCAAGTTTGCCGCTTGGACGAAACAGGAACTCGTTTGGCCGCTTGTAAACCCCGTGATTCCCGTCTCACGCTTGAGCTTAGCGTCACCTTCCGTTCATTTCAGTTGCGTCAATCTCACTCTTTTATCTTCTTTTGGACTCATTTACCTGATAACCACCATGGTCGCGATTCAAAAGCTGTCTGGCGCTGGGGCCTCCAGCCTCCTCTTACTGATAACACAGTCTATGCTCGTGCACTCGTTACAGATCGACGACAAAGACGACATCCTCAAGACGTCAAAGACCCTTGCGGCCGATCTCATGAGCTTCTACCACGGCAACGAAAGCGGCGAAATCCCTGGCCTCCTGCCCGAAGATAACTCCAAGAAGGGGGAACCCCCAACGGGCTACTTCTGGTATCAGTCAGGCGCTTTCATGAGCAGCTATATCGACTACTGGCAGTTAACAGGCGACGAGACCTACAACGATATTGTCAAGCAAGGCATGTTGTGGCAGACTGGCCAAAACAAAGACTTTCTGCCAGCAAATCAGACAATGGAACTGGGCAACGATGATCAAGCCGTCTGGGCCATGGGCGCATTGACAGCTTCGGAGTATGGCTTCCCTAACCCTCATCCTGGCGATGCCCAGTGGCTGGATCTTGCGGTTTCAGTTTGGGAGACACAGCGTTTGCGATGGGATGCTGAAATCGACAATGGCACTTGCAAAGGGGGTCTTCGGTGGCAGATAGCCCCATTCAATGCCGGCTACGACTATAAGAACAGTAAGTTGCAGTGGATATTGAGAGGGTAAGTGGCTAACCCGCATAGCTGCTTCTAATGGCTTCTTCTTCAGCCTCGGGGCTCGCTTGGCCAGGCTGACAAGAAACGAAACCTTTGCCGATTATGCGGAACAAACATGGGACTGGATGTACGATACCAAACTCATCAATAACAAGACATGGGCGGTTTATGACGGCACGAAAGTTGAAGAGGACTGCTCTGTTATCAACAAACTCCAGTTTTCCCCTGGCGCCGCCTCGCTCACCATGGGCGCTGCGTTTATGTATAACTACGTAGGTTTGAGCCTGGCATCGGTGACTGCTGTCCACTTTGGAGTATCTACTAACACCCATGCAGACTGACGGGTCAAACGAATGGAAAGAGCGTGTCGAAAAGATCACAAAGGCTACCCTGGGCTTCTTTTTTGAAAAGAAAGGTTACTTTGAAGAAGCATCCTGTTCGAGCGATAACACATGCCCCCGAGACCTCCCTACGTACGAGGCCCTTTCTCTCAGGTGGTTCGCTGTCGCAAGTCAGGTCGCTCCTTTTATGTCTGATAAGATTCTCCCCTATCTTGCCAACACTGCCGAGAAGTCTGAAGCAAAGAAAAAGGGGAAGGGTGCGCTGGAGCAAACTTTGGCTACCTTTGCTGCCGTGTCAAACTTGCTGATTGCAGACTCTCCTGCGCTAAGAATGCAGAATGAGACTGACAAGAGCAAGGACAACAAGACCGACGATGATTCCGGCTCTGGATCATCTGGATCAACTTCAGAGAACAATGATGGAGATGCGGAAAACAATGGCTCTGCTGCCTACTCCACAGGCTTGGCTGTTATTCTGCCCGTCTGTCTACTTTTCATGTCGTTACTGTAGATGTTTAGAAATCAGTGTTTCACGGTCGAGATATAGAACCAAACTTGCACGAAGCGATTGGCATTCATCGCGCCTTATTGCAAGGGATTCTTAACGAACGCAGGAGACGTGTCGTCTATCTCAGCCAGTCCGTTGATATAACGAAAACAATGCACCGGAATATATCATGGATATGGGATTATTGCCCTCATGAAACTTGCATCTGATACATTCTCCGAGTCACTCCCGGGCGTTATATCCGCCTGGGATACAACTCAACCACAGCTCGCGACTGGACGACAAATACAGCTATTGTCCAAAACACCATCGCGACTCAGCCGAATTCTAGGCTCCAATCTAGATGCTAGACTCCATATTGACAAGTGTAATCAGCTATTACCGAGCTTGAGGGACCGTTGCGGGTTTAGTATTCCATATTAACGGCGTGTCCCAGACCGTCCGTCATTTTGTAATATACCATACTATAAACAAAGACATCATCTGGAACATCTACTTGATGTGTCTGAAGGAGCCTGGGCGCTAATTCCTAATGTTAAAAGGCTAGAGGCACAATATGGTGCCGAGGTCTGGAGCGCTGGCGTTTAGCGTAGAACCTCCAGACGCTAGCAAATCTGGCAATTTAGACTTGCCGCTGACACCTAGACACCTTCAACGGCAGCTTATTATTACCAGCTAGCCGATACGTGCTTACAGCGACCCTTACGGTTCGAACGTACATTCTCAGCGGCTCGCATGTAGTCATGGCTGCTTCTTGCACGCATATTCGACCACTTCTTGGCAAATCACTGCCCCGACCAAACGGCCAGATGACACTATGCTGCTTTATCTTGTAGCCCTGTCTGACAGTGTACCACAACGTGTGTCGACGTGATTGGAATGAAAAATGGAACGTGTCATACTGTACAAAGTGTACTATCCCAAAAAGGGAGCATTGATCAAGAGTGTGGAAAGTGCCTTGTTTCTCTACCAAGAAAGCTGCGGCTGTGAAGCTAGTTGGAGCTATGCTTATCCCTAAGCGGATATATGATTGTCCAATCAAAGAAATGCACGGGGCAGAGCGCAGCTACCCCCCCCCGGGCAGTGGCAAGGCATGTCGGGGCCCCCATTCAAACGGGTTAGATAGAGAATACTTAAAGCTGCTCTATATGGCCGCTATTGTAGAGGTACTCGTCAACTACGCGTAAGTGGTGCCCAAGGGATACGCCCAAGCCTTGGCTGCGCCCAGCAACAACAGGTACGACTGCATGAGTGGGCATCGCCACGTCCAGTAGAGGCTTCCCCGCCAAGTCTCTTCAAAGGTGATTCTGCCTACTAACGCAAAAAGGGGCTGTAGCTGTTTAGTTAAGATGCCGGATTTCCGTGCAACAGGGGCTTGAAACTACTTAGTGCTTATGTCTATGAGCGCATAAAACCTGTTCTCAATCACGGCCAAGCTTTCTGGAGGCTCCATCATCAGTTGCAAAACTCCAAGCAATCATGCCGAACAACGAAAATAGCGGCCGTGGAAGGGGCATCCTATTCTCAAGAGGTGGTCGCGGCGGTGGCCTACTAAACTCTGCCGTTCGAGGGGTTGCTGGGGGTATCGGCCTTGTATCAGAGAGCATGACCGCTCGCAAGGACAAGAAAAAGGCCGAAAAAGAAGCAGAGGAAGCAGAATTGGGCCAGAAATCGCAGTCAAGCGCTGCTGCCTTCTCTACCGCCCAAAGAACACCTGGCAGTTATGAGGAACGAGCTAGACACGATGAGTTGACCGAGAGACAGTGGGAGCTTGACGAAACGCAAACTGAGTTGCTCACGACTGGACAAGATAACTATCTCGCTCAGGACGCGACCCAAGATGACGAAGAGCTCATAGCCAACTTCATTCGTGGCCATGTCGCTCTCAATCAACACAACGCTCGTCTGGAACTACCGGTAATCCTCGCCCAACGCAGGCCAAAGGATCGAACCCGTGGCTTTGTTCGTGCATACGCCCCTTCCCTTGAGAATGTCGGCATAGACCAGACGACATGGCTTGACTTTCTCGACACTTTCGAGAAGTCTAGCAGGGCATCGCCATGGATACAGGCCATCAACCTGGCAAACATACCGGCCATGTTTGTGCCAATCGGTGCAAGTATGGCACTCAGCGTGGCTATAGAAGTTGCCATCAGGGCGGCAAAGAACACGCAAAACAGGCAGAGGTATGATCAACTACGAGCCCTTACTTGAGCCACGACAGACGGTTGAGTTGGTTTCGAGATTGTGTGCTGATTCTGCTTTAGGTCCAACAAGTTTCTAGACAAGATGAACAAAGAGTTCTTCTGTCCCAAGGGCTTGTATTGTCTTATCATGACTTGGCGACCGGATCTGGGCAAGGATCACGAAACCGTTGACCTAACCTCGGCTGTAGCTTCGACAATGGACTCGTACAGCTCTGGCATGGCCGCAAAGTTCAAAAACTCAAGTGGCAAGACGTACGGTGACTCTGCTCTCCCCGAGGCCGCGCCCCTCGTCTTCCCTACATTGGACGTGCTAGATGCGGCGGATAGTGAGGAAGCCCAAGGATTGAAGCAAAAGATGGGCAAGAACAAGAAATTCGTCGATGAATACTATGACAAGAGGGCACAATCACAGTTTGTGAGTACTTCTCATCTACCTTGCCGGTAGTGTCTTCGCAGTGCTGACTAGTATAAACAGGCACATGATAGCCCAGACAATTCTCTTGCCAACCAGCAAGAAACGCCGCAGTTTTCTTCACGATACGGAGATCCAAACCACCCTTCCAATAACGGATCTCTTATCTTTCTAGTTACAGGTGGATACGTCCAACCAAATCGCCTTGGCCAAGGGATCAGGGGCCAGGCAAGGGGAGGCCTTCGTGGAGGAAGACGGGGCGGGAGAAACGAGCCACTACTTCCTCACGGGCCCGCTGGCGCAGTCAAGAAGTTCCTGTTCAAAAAGGTAAGAACTCATGCTCTGATCAAAGGCGTATCTATTGGCACAAGCTAACACTAGTGAAAGGACGTTTTGTATCTAATGGTAGTCAACATGCCAACGGAGGAAGAGCTTGCCCAAGCGAGGGATGTTCTCAACCAGTAGTCGTCATCATGGAGAAGCAATAAGCCCCAATGATAGAACTTAGAGACGATGGTGTGTTTATTTGTCACCTGCTGAGCTGTTTGTGATAAAAATGCGTGTCGAGTTTAAGACCTCGCTTTGGGTGGTTCTAAATATGTCGTGGATCGCGCGAAGCTTTTCTAAATATGTCGTGGATCGCGCGAAGCTTATCCGAAATACTCCTTCCGTAATCAATGTTGATACGTCCAAGGTATTGGACAATGAAAGGAATATCTAGCTTTATGCTCACGCCCTGCATGATGTCTTCACTGGTCTATGCTAACTGCTGCTTGGTGATGATGGTGTTTTGTGCTCTGGTTTCTCGGATCAAGGACGTTCCTCTTGAGCCATGCCACTGTGATGGGGTCCGTCGCTATTGGCAAGGTATCTGGCTCACTTGGGCCCCAACGTCTTCTCTATTACAGCTGCAAACACATCCAACGCTCTTAAGCATGGTGAGTAGTCGCATATAACGGCGGCCAGCTATTGCTAGTAGTTGACGCGCTAGGGTTACAATGGTCTGGCCTAATGGAACAAAACCAATAAAAGACCCTCATTGCGGTATTAGCGGTAATATAACACTGTATCTGAATCTCTGAGGGACCATGAATACAAGCCCGCCCTTGAGGATTCACTAAACATTTGAGTACTTTGCCTTTAGTAGCTTAGCTCTTGGACCTGATGTCACTTGGAGTCACACCACTTGCCCTTGCCTATGATGCAAGGCAGCAGTTGTGGTAAGCACGGGGGAATATAAACATCTCTGACCATTGATATAAGGAGCCCTTTCCTTTTCCTCTTTCATATACCCAGTATTAAAAGCCTCCAGTTTAATATGCCTTCCTACTCCAGCAGAGAAGTCTACCAAGACTGGCGTTATGCCATCGACAAAGACTTCGTCACTTTGGAGGATAAGTCTTTCTCCTTTGCCGACAACGGGAGACTTCAATGGGGAGGCGAAGGCAAGAAACTCTCGTTTGATGGAGAACACCATAGAGCCTGTGCCAGCGACGATGGCAAGTATCTCGCAGTGGCAGTTGACAAAGTCATCCATGTCATCGATACTGACACATGGAAGACGGTCATTCTCCTGAGAGGCCACACATCGTCTGTTTCAGGCCTCGCTTTCAAAATAGACGATTCCAATACTCTGGTTTCCAGTGAGAATGAAGACCACGACCGAAACAAGGAGGCCACTATCATTGTGTGGCAAGTTGACAAGGCCAAGGAGATGCCAGCGAGCATTGCCCTAGATGGGGCCAGCAAAGCCGCTGCAGCCACTGCCCATAAACTGGATCAATTCGGTGTAAATATAAAGGAAGATGCGCTCCAGGAGCTTCAAACTGCGTTGAACACGGCTGTCTCCAGCATAGTGGCCAGAGACCTGGTCAAAGACAACGTTCGAATCCATGGCCGGCTACGCACAAGCTTTCAAAGTCAAGTCTTCAGCCCGTCAGGGAAATGGATGGTCTATCTTCCTGGCAGGGAGCCCATGTCCAACGACAGCGCTCACTGGGACATAGAAATCTGCTCAACAAACAATTTGAAGACATGGCTCACGTTGAAAGGACATACAGATGCCATCATGTGGATGGGCTGGAGTCCTGACGAGTTGCGCTTTGCCTCGATGGCATGGGACGGGAGTATTCGAGTCTGGGATGCTACTACCGGCCAGCAGATGCACTGCTTCAAAACAGACGAGCAGAATTGGACAGGCGAGTTCAGTCCAGACTCTCGTCGTCTTGTGGCGACTGACGGAGATGGCATCGTGCGCGTCTACGCACTCGACGACGATGAGCCTTTGTATTGGCAGTGCAAACCAGAAGGTCCAGAGCCCTGGAGAAGAGCTGTCGCCTGGCATCCGGATGGCAAGCTGATTGCCGTGGGAGGCGAAGATCACGGCGAGTTGTTGATGTTAGACATTGACAAGAAGCAAGTCACTCAGAGGCGCAGGTTATCGACCGCCGAGTCTCGAGTTGACAAGAAAAACGCCAAGCAGATGATGGGAGACTTTGTGGGGGTGGATCAGGTTCAGTTTCTAGATGGAGGCAACAAGCTCGCTACATGGATACATGGCGATAGCAGCGCTGAGGTCTTTGACATATCCACGCAGACCAAGTGGCGATTTGCACGAGGTGGTATTGAGGACGGCCCGGATGCTGATAAGTGGAGGGATAAAAAGGGCAAGGTCACGAGCAAAGGGGGTCATGGCATGGTAGCTTGGGAGGATCAGATAAGAGGAAAGATTATGGTGGCTAGTGTTGATTTTGATGGTGTCCGTATTTGGAGTGCACCAAAGGAGAACTGAGTGCAGGGGTTCCAGCACCAAGTTATATGCAGAACATATGCTATCAAGAGCATCAGACTGGATTTACAAGATTTCAGACCCAGTCGGACAGTCGAGATAGGTATGGGCCTCTTACTCTACCCTGGGGCGTAGTGGACTAGTTGTCCAAGTTTCATAGATGGCTTTAACCAATACCTGCTAAGGTATGGGTATTTTATTTGCTTGGTACTTGTAGCGAGTGATTGCGGATATTACTAGACCAAAGCACTTGTAGTTCTAATGTGTGTGCTTATATACACCGTCGCATCAATATTAAGTCTTGAAGCTCATAATACATTTACTTTACAAACATCGACCCTTCGAATTGAAGGCATATAACACCCTAGAGTTCACCCCTTCTCCGCTTCCGTCTCAACCTAGTGTAAAGGTTTGGTAAGTTCGGACGGGGTCTCTCGCATAAAAGGGCGTCCCACTCATCAGTCCACAGACGAAAGCTGGACCGATCAGTTCATGCCAGTCTTGGCCAGAGTTAAGTCTCAAAATGTGTGGTACATGAGCCCCGAAGAAGATACAGACCAAATCTCCGGGCAACATACCAGCTGGGCCAAGGTGAACCCGACCATATTGTGTACTAAAATAGCACGTCCCTTCCCAGGCCACACTCATAGCAGACTTATACCGCTGTGCTGAGAGGAGTTCCTCACCCTGAAGCTGTACGTTCAACTGAGCTGGGTCGCTTAACGCTCGGTACCACTTGGTGGCAATCTCGTAGTCCGCAGTCGCCTGAGAGGTGTCGTAGATGTCGGCATGTGCTGACATTCCTCTTATGAGGGTGTATATGTGTTGGATCGGTGTCAACTCCAGGCTCTTGTATACGGATCTAGCCAGTTTCTCGCAGGCAGCTTCTCGCTCAACTAGAAGAGAGGCGGCAACAGTGTTGGCCTCCATGTTGAAGATGGCTCTCTGTTCCAGCGGTACAACAGCGGCAACAGTGTCCATTTCTAACCCGCGAAAGCCAAGCAATTTAGAACCAGGTTCCCGAACCATTAATTCTGGAACCTGGGAGATGTCGTCATCCTCATCGGCCAAGCCGGCGAGCCAGATCTGCCCCCTTGGATTTACTGAGGCCGGCGAGCGAAAGCCTGGGCACCATGATGGTAGTTCTTGACAACGGGTTTTGGATATGCCGATATCAAGCATGGACGGCCCGTACTCGGAAAGTAACAGAACCCCGACCTCGATGTATAATCGCCAAAACTCCTTCTTGGCAGTCTCTCCGTAGTCAACCTTGATATTCTTCTGTAGGCTCTCGCCTAAGAGGCTTAGAACCCCATAGGTCTTGTCGACGGGTTCCGTGGCGAGTTTCCGACGCGCAAGCTCCAGGAGAGAGACGATATGCAACTCGCCCCCCTTTCTGAGCTTTTGTAGCAAACTCGCAAGTATCGGGATGCTACTACCCCCATGGTCGGGGACTCGGCAAGATATCCTATGGAGAGCAAGGGTTTGGTCCGTGATTCTCGCCAGCCGAATGTTGTTTGTCAAGCAAACCAGCTCATCCAAACTAGCCTGCCGATCTTCACACAGGACAATAATGGACTGCGCCATGGCGGCTTCTTGCACTACCCATATCTGACGAAACTATTCTCGTTTCATGACAAGATTCATAAAGGCTGGCCAAAGGGGGTCCTCTAAAGGTGGTAGGCCGTATGAAGTAAGATTATCTTTATTGACCAAATCCAAATTGTCGACAGTTGAAAAGATCCTGTTTAGGCCTGCGATATTGTCGAAGAAGAGGGCGCTGTCGTCGGACGCTGGACCAAGCCATATAAGCACCTTGTGAGTAGCAGAGTAGATTTTGCTCATCAAGGGAACCTAGTGAGACTTCTCGCAGTTATCCTTCTGATTAATGCACAAGGCGTCTATCCAAAATGCGGTCTCGGTCCCAAAATGGCGGTACATAGCTAATGAACGATGTTTATTTACTAGCGTAGTCCATGGAACCATTCTTATCACGACATCGTCGCATATTGGGAGTTCCGACAGGCTTAACTGTATCGTGTAGGGTATCGCGGCTTAACATGTCTGGGTTTTAATCAGGTGGCCCTAATATACTGAAAGCCCCAGGATTAAGACAGCGCAACAGGTTACATTTCCTACATTAGTGACGTGTTCCTTATGAAGAACTATAAGTCAACACATGCCATTATGTAAGTTACATTCCTGGGGTATAAATATAATACACTCGACTGATAGTTGTTAACAGCCGAGGGTATCGTCGATATTCTCGGCATGCAACCAACCCGAGACCCAGCTCCGATAACCAAGCTTACAATGTTTTATTGCATATGCTTATCCTCTTTTTCTAGTCTGCACACTCTTACTCGTCTCCAACACCCTCTTCCTACGTCATAGCCAGCCCTTGCGGGGTTTCCGAAAGATGCAGACAACCCTTGTTCCCCAGCGCGAAGCTTGATTGCCAACCTCGTTTTGTTTCTTGATAAACGTATCTCTTCCAAAGAAAGAAGCAACAATGTCCGACCTTGAGCGCTCCCTGAACTCCAGCAGCGTCGCCGAGACACTAGCAACGTACGACAAATGGGCCAAGAACTACAACGACGATGTCGACAAAGAGCAATACGTTGCCCCCCAGTCGGCCAGCGATTATGTCGTAAAGTACCTGGGCACTCGCGATATCGCAAGTGTCAAGATCCTCGACGCTGGATGCGGGACCGGACTCGTCGGACAACATCTTGCCAAGCGCGGTGCAAAGCAAGTCCAAGGCATTGATCTTAGCCCGGGAATGCTTGAAGTCGCTCGACAAACCCGCGTCTACCAGTCTCTCAGCGTAGCAGACCTATCTCAACGCCTTGACCTACCTGACCACTCTTACGATGTCGTCGTGTGCGTTGGTACAATGACTCAAGGACACGTGGGGCCTGAAGCATTTGACGAGCTTGTGCGAGTCGTCAAGACAGGCGGTATCATAGTCTCGACCGTTCGGGAGTCAGTTTGGAAAAAGAATGGCTACGAGGACAAGGTGAAGGAGCTGGCCAAGCAAGGAAAGGTGAAGCTGTTGAGCGATCAGATCGAAATGCAGAGGATTGGAGAAGGCGTGCAAGCCATATTTGTTGTTCTTGAAGTTCAGTGAGTCACTCAAGGCGTTTGATCGATAGGATCAAAGTCTAGTCAAGGCAGCATTCGTAGAATATAAAAGGGAGTCATGAATTCTCAAAGTATACCCCGGTCATTGTGTGTAAGGTCGTTGCAATCAAGTAGCTGACTGCGCTAATAGATATCCTAAACCAGGCAGGATACTATACTGCCTTGAGATTAAAAGTCCTCCTTCATGCTGGGCTTCTGGCTGTAATCCGCGGCATCTGGCTGAGGCACAGCGGTCTTGCTAAAGGCCCGGGCCTTGACCTTCTCGGCGAACAAGAAGTCGAGGTCGATAAAGTTCCTTCCCTTGGTCTCGGGGACCACCCACCAGGTAACGACATAGGCAAAGGCGCTGAGCCCTGCGAAAAAGAAACCTATCTTGCCCCCCCAGTTTGCCTCGTCGGTGTTGTACAGGTATGGCGTAAAGAAGCTGAAGATCCAGAAGGCAACAGACTGAGCTCCCAGGCCAATACCGGCCGACTTGGAACGGAGGCGAACGCACGAGATTTCGGATGTAATGACGGGCACGGCGCTGCTGACACCGAAACTGTTGAAGAAGCCAAAGAGAAGAAGCGATACTCCAACAAACCTAGAGAGGACATGGTTAGTTGACACAGGATGAGCAACGGACGGACTTGACTCAGACTTGACTCACCATTGAGCTGCAGTTGTGGAAAAGCAGCCAGCGACGCCCATGGCCAGCCATGCGCCAATGTCGAGGATGATACTGAAGAGAATCATTGTGCGTCGTCCAAAGCGAGGGACGGTATACCAAGAGATCATGTTGGCGACCATGTTGGATGCAATGCCGATCAGGTTGACCATGAGCGAATACTGGGCCGACATGCCAGCCATGATGAGAAAGTAGGCGCCGTTGGAGACCAGCGAGATACCAACAAACTGCTGGAGGATGTTCAACCAGATGATTACGAGAGTTCGTCGCAGGTTGGTGCCCTTGAAACACTCGGAAAACGTGGGCGCGCCCTCATGATGGGATGGGTCGGTGTTCTCAGCTGCCAGGGTGACCTGGATGCGCTCGAGCATGGAGTGGTCTTTGTTGGTACCAAGTCTCTCGAGTGACTTCATGGCCTTGTCGGCGCTCTTCTTGGACACGAGCCACACGGGGCTTTCGGGGAGGATAAGGGCTGCGATGACTGCGATGGCTCCAAAGGCCCACTGGGTTGCAAAGGGGATTCGATACGCGTCCCAGCTCATGTTGTGGATCTGATCAAAGACGACCGCCATGGCAAGGAGGTGGCCGAAGGACTGTGCGAAGGTCACTGTTAGTCTGTGGGACTGGAGTAGATAGGCATGTTAGATGCGTGGAAACATACCACGTTGAAGGCGTAGAATCCCAGGAGGACACCACGGAGGTTTCGGGGGGCAGTCTCGGAGATGTAGGTCTGGCAAGCTGACATGAGGATTCCGCAGCCAAAGCCAATGAGCATCTTGGCCAGGAGGAAGACACCGCGGCGAGCCTCCATCTCGACAACCATGGATGATGTGTAAGAGACTGTTGTTCCTATCAGGCCAAAGATACCGCCCAAGGCAAAAGCTGAGCGACGTCCAAAGCGATCCTGGAACCATCCAGCGAAGAAGGAGCCTGCGGCGGTACCGGCCTGCACGAAGCCATTCCAGAGACCGAGCCACAGAGCGGGAAGAACCATTGCTCCAGGGCCGACGGCTTCTCCAAAGTCACGACTGTAGATGAGGATGCGAGTCAGTTCGTGTATGTCCAAGTGCTGACGCGCCGGGTACAACCATAGCTTACCGGAAGGCGGGCAACGCAGAGATGGCACCCACGACAACCAAGTCGTAGCCAAACATCAAGGGACCAACGTTGGCGATAACGGCATAGCAGACGAGCTTGGGGTGAGAGCGGATGATGGCCCACGGGTTCTCAACAGGCTTCGGGCCTTGCTCGACGGTCTCAACCATCTCGACTGAATCGAGTCCGCCATCAGAAGCCTTGTTCTCGTTCGTTTTGTGCGGTACCGATGACATGTTGAAGCAACACAGTACCCAAGCTGGTCGACGAAGTGGTCTTTGCTTGGAACGAACCGTGAAGGATGAGGAGAGAAAACTGGACGACATGGGTTCCTAGGTAGTCATTTTATCCATCTATTGACTAACGCTACCCCGCATCCAACGTCCGTACCCCGGATTCCCTAGTATTATGTGGCCTCGTCTAATAATGTCCACATTCCGACGATTTCTTACCCCACGGTCTGAGGCGCCGGAGGAAGAGGGAATATCCACTACTTGCCATGTGAGTTTAAGGCACCTATATCCATCGTATGCTCTCTAGTCTACTAACAATGGCGAGCTGATCTAAATGGGATATGGTATGTGTACTCATGATTCGCGCAATAGTTGGCAACTGAGTGGAAGGTTTAGGTCATGGCTAGTCAGTTGCTCCGAGATGCCCTCCCGGGATTGCGACATCGAGGCTCTACTTGCCCTGGAGTAGAATGCAACTGTATCCATGATACACTGGCAGCGATCTCTCCACATCCCGACCGTGTTGGCAACAACCCGCAAACAGACCAATGAGCATAACGCGAGAGGCATTTGGAGCCGACATAGATCGGAATGTGGACATGGCATCCTATGGGATCATCCCCCAGCCGAGATCCGAGAGACCCCGGGCCTAGTCCGATCCCATCCCCCCCTCACAACTCCCC
>JABEYC010000505.1:0-14574 GCA_013266195.1 Fusarium zealandicum | reverse complement strand
GGGGGGGGCTGTAAAGGATGGTGAATGGAATGGGAATATTATTAGGTTGATGTTTAATGATCTTTTGGGCTTCGTTGATTTGTCTTTGTTTTTCGGTTATTATCTTGGATGGTCTAGACCCGGGGGGCTATTACTGCGGCCAACTGTATTGCTACCCCAGACGCTCATCTCTCAGTTCCTTGGTTCATGTGGGACAGTCTTCTAGAGTTGAGTCAAGTCTTCTGGTATTTAATATAGACATGTTGAAATGCTTGTTCAGTTCGCCTTATCCCTTCGCCCGCCACGTCATGAAAAGTTAGTCTAGTTCTATACCAGAGTCAGTATTCAGATGATTGCTCACTTGTCCTCTTCCAAGCCTACCAAGGCCCTGGCTGTGCTTGTACTTTGGCTCCAGCCCATGCACATGGTAATCCACGTCGTCCATGTCAGTACGAGGGTTGCATTCGACTGCATCGTAGAGTTTCTTAATCTTCTCTCGTCTCGCATCATCCACGTTGGGCGTTTACCCTATAAGCCAGCTGCTCTTATGTGAAGCGCCTCTATCCCTAGCACTCGGTCGGTCATCTTGTTTTAAGCCGTCCAGTACGTCGACTCGGTAGGTAGTCTTGTGGTGTATGTAATGACACCTCTGCAACTCTTGTGGGTGGGCCGTGATATGCATGAAGTGTTGAATCCCAAAAATATTACACACCCGTCATTCAAATGCAACCACTCCATCCTTGACTAATGCGTGTGTTGCTATCGCCTGTTGATTCTAGGGTTAGCACCATGCTAACAACAATCCAGTTGACTCTAATTGGCGCATCCAAGCTTGACCCCTCATAATGATGTGAGAATTACTGGCATAGTGGCGTCCGCGTAGACGGCCCAGATATAGTAACATCATCCATGACGAAGTAGATATAAACCACGTTCCTGGGAATAGTTTGCCTCATGTTGTAGTATCAAAAGATTCTCCTGGAGCTTTTCGCTCATTCAGTCGTCTTGACTCATTACTCGTTCGCCGACAACATGCCGCAAGAACAGCATAAACCGCTCATCATAGACACGCGATCCTATACGGAAACACCTCCCTCATCATTTTCCGAGACATCCCGCGGAAATGCAACCTGGCACACTCTTCTATCTTCACCGGATACTGCCACTACATCACTCACATGCGGCATTGCAACCTGTCCTTCGAACGGCACGCTTGCGCTGCACCGACACAAACAAGCAGAGGTCTACTTCATCTTGTCTGGAAATGGACAAGTAGAGGTTGACGGAGAGCGGTTCAAAGTCTCAAAGGACATGCTCGTGTGGATACCAGGCGATGCAGAACACGGAGTCTTTTGCGGTGGTGAGGAGGAGTTGAAGTGGCTTTACATGTTTCCTGAAGGGAGTTTTGAGAAAGTCGTGTACCGGTTTACCCATGAGTTGAAGGACATGGCTGGGAATTTGAAAGCAAAGTTGTAGGAGGTAGACAATGGACGTTGAGCTAACACGCCTTGTCTGTTGACATGTTCTTTTGTTCGTGATCCTGTCACTCCCGGCATTGCGCAATTTTGTCTATCGATATCTATATGGGATATTTATTAGTCGTTTTATCTGTGAATCCTTGTCAAATGATAAACAAATACCTTTGGCTTACCTGATGATTCTCGCTGACCACGGGTTATTGTTCTAAGCTTGTGAGGCTTCGGATTGGTTCAAAGTTGGCAAACATACAGCTCCACGATTCCTCAACAACGATATCGACAATATCATGTATTTCCTTGACTGTTAATAGCAAGTTCAAGATTATTGTGGTCGAGGTGTTGTCAGCTTTTGCTACTACCTCCACGGCAAAGGCTGCACGGCCCGCTCTTCGACTCGTGGGCCCCCAACCTTTGACTACACCACAACAACGTCTATAAAGCTCAAAAAGAGAGTTGGCCATTACAAAAATAAGATTCACCACCGGCAGGACTCGAACCAGCAACTTTGAGATTAAAAGTCTCACACGCTAACCAATTGCGTCACGGCGGTTGTTCACAGTTCGTGGTAATTCCGGGCTAACTTTTTGGTGTTTATATACTCTTGGACGCATATATTTATTAACAAATGAGTGAATCTTTTAGCGTTAAGATCAGATGGATCGTTATTTAGCAGGCCTATAAGGGTTGCTATGACATATATATAGCTTTAGGCAGACTAATGACTCTTATATTCTCGACTGTTCATGTGATGGAGCACGTATCATACCTCACATCTCCACAGGTAGACCACCGTAGGTGCTTTTCAGCATCTTCCTAGCCTATCTTCCGGGTTTATGAATGCGGTCATCTTTCCAGACACGCCTAGGCATAGAGATCACCCTCCTTCTCCTGATATGATTCGACGGATCTCAGACGCCTCTAATGAACCCGTCCAATCCCAGTGTGGAAAGATCCGTCAGGGAACCCTTTGTTCTAAGCACAAACTAAGAGATTTACTCACAGTCTGGCGTGCCTAAAGGGATCAGCCTTGAGCAGGCTTTCTTACCTGATAGGTCAGACATCTCGGAAAGGGTCGGTAGGTTACTTCGTTGCGGAGTTTGTGTCGAGATGTACCCCTGCTAAACACCCGCATATAGCGAGACAAAGACATCTTTCTGTGTATAGAGAGCCTAGTTTGTTTCAATTCTACTTGGAGCTCAGTTGTAGGCTGCCGTAGGGAGGAAGTCTTTGTTCTCGCATTCACAATCTCATTCAAGCTTCAAGCATGGTAACATCCTCAACCACCGTTCGGGGCAGCGTCTGTTGGATCACTAGCTTCGCAGCATCATGCCCATAATTTGCCTTATAGTTGATTCATATTCCGCCTATGAGATCTGGGCCTGGGCTTTGCTTGTACCAGTAGCTTTCGCCACGGCCAGGTAGCAAGCGCAGATAGGTTGGCCCCTTGAAGATCTGGAACTTGGACTATCAGCGATGAACTACTATCAATACTGACTCGCAGAAGATATGCAACATACATCTTGCTAGAAGACTTTGGGTAGCCAGTCAAGAGTTCAAGGAGCGTGGTGCCAAAAGACAAGGACAGGGTTGAGCTGACCGGCACAACATCTTTTCTCACAGGCAAGTCTACTTCGGCATCTCCGGCTTCAACCCTTGCCAGACATCAGTTACTTGAATAGCAAGGGAAAACATGACTCTTTCTCTTTGTACACAGGTGAAAGATACAAAGAGTCAGTGACTCCGGATTAAGCATGGAATGAGACCTAGTCTGCTCTCGAGTATCGCACCACAGTGCGAATGGACCATAGTTGCGCAAGATATAAGGTGATTACAGATCATGCATCAATGTAACGTACGATTGACTGTAAACCTGTTCCGACCAGAGAGCTCATGCAGGTAAAGGTGGTGATGGGCCTCTTGAGCATATTGTGAGGCAGTTTCTTACAAGGTGAGTAATACAGGCTCTTGGACGTCCAACTAGGCACAACAACGCGGGGTTTTAGGTATCTAGGTATTCAACTACCTCAAGTACCAAGGTCAATATTCACCCCGAAACCGTTGCGCGTAGTCCATCTCGGGTTTGCCCAGAAGGGGTTGACTTTGGACATCCTAACGTCGAGTCTAGACTTGAACGGGAAGGCATTCATTCAATAGAGTGTGTACGAATGATGCCCTATTAAAAGTATATCAGGTTTCATATTAGCTCTATGGCGTGCGTGGGCATCCAACTCTATTCTGTCATCCGTCACGGCGCATCAAAACACAAGTAGATCTCACCCCCATCGCGATAACTTCACAAAGAGCAGCGTCTTTTACTTGTTCCAACGCCATCTTTTCGCAATAATGCTACTCTATCTGTGCTCCCGTCCCCGGACAGCGGATACTCTGGCCCTGGTACCGCCCCCAGTGCGCCAGTATGAGCAAGTTTACCTAAACCCCAACCCCAGCCGGCTCGACGAAGAACCCACAGCATGGGATGGCATCACCTGTCCTGCCATGTCATGCAGCCTGGAATCTTGAAGTGGGAGAAAAAAGCATATAATGAATGGGGAGGCTCCATAATCTGCTGGTCTCACCTCACCTACTCTGTCTGTCTCTGTCTGTCTCAAACACCACCACCACCCGCAGCCATGGCGCGCACGACAGCAAAGATGCCCCTCGCGCTGATTCTCGTCGAGATGGCCATCGCTGTCACGGCCGTCGTCCTGTTTGGCATTGCGTATCCGGATCGCTTCAGGACGAGGCTCTGGGCGAATGGCGGCGAGGAGGGCTGGAACTCGAACCCCAACCTGCGCATCTACTTTTACGCCAACCACCGCGAACTGCCAGAGGTGCCTCTGATCTGGACGCAGAGGTTAGTAGGAGAAGATATCGCTCGAGTGCGTAGTTTGAGGTGCTGATGTTGTGGATTTGTAGATTCACCGACTCCAACTTGGCCATCGCCATCTTGGGCCTCGTCATCTTTGTCGCCCGCGGCATCATGGACCATCTCGATTATCTCCCTCGCTACGTTAATATGCTCTACGACGTGCTCCTCCTCTCCCTCTGGACCGTGAGCCTCACAAGCCAGACGTCGGGCGACCTGTCGGACCCTAAACACCCGAGTTCGCATCCGTGGTACCTCAATCAAGGATGCTCGGCCGCCTGGGACAAGAACAAAGGATACTGCCGTGTCGCGCAGGCCAGCTTGTTAGTATCCGTCCTGGCTACGGTGCTATACAGTGGCAGGCTGATACGGGAGGGTCTCTTGCTGGCGTATCAGCGAGGGACGAGACATGCGCGGGAGTGGGCGGTTGACGATGTCGAGTTGGGAGGGGAATCAATCGAGGAATGCAAGTACAGCGATGATGATAGGGAGATAACAGAACCATTGACGGTGAGGGAGGATTGGCATGACCAGGCGTTGAGTCCTGTGCTAGCCTTCTTCCCCTCTAAACGTGATCGAGGATAATTAGGTAGTGTCCATGGGAGTCAGCTGAGATAGTTCACTTGCAATCACTCATATCGATGCCTTGTTCTCATCAACCTCATATTCATTCTTCAGCGGTCCTAAGCCTCATTCCAAGCCGGTTCACCCCCGAAAGTAACGAGTGGATCCATCCCCGGTCGTGTTCCCCAGCGAGACCCATCTCGTGCGCCTCCATCCCCAAGACCCTATCCCATCAGGGTTCTCATCGTTGCGTGGTCGAGTAGTTTATTTGTGCTTGATTGGCAACCGTCAGCTCTCGGCTTCCTCTAAACACAACGCCAGACCGGGGGCTGGCGCAGGGGAACAGGCGGTAAACTTACAGGGCAGCCGGCACAAGTGCAGCTGGAGCCGCAGTTGCAAGAGCCAGACGAAGCGCATCCACAGCCAGACATGATGATGGTGGTTTGAAGGGTGGTTTGAGGTTTGTTGTTGTTGTCGTGTGTGTTGTTTTGACAAGAGTGCGTTTGTTGTTTGTTGAAGAAGAGAAAAGAGCAGTCACAAGAGGGGAACGTGTTTTAAAATAAGCACCACGGCAGTCAGTGAATCACGAAGCTGTTTGGTAAGGAACGGGTCATTGTTGCGCGGCCTGTGAATGGCTCGATCCGGAAAATCCTCCCCAAGCCTTACCCAACAGAGAAGGAGATCCCCGGCTTGTGATGGAGCAATGTGTATTTCTACGGTGGCACTTTGCTCAAGGCCAAGAGGAGGCGGTCGAGTGGAATGACGTTGGAGGTCAAGTTGGAGCCTGGCGATTGGATGGGCTGTCGACTAGGCGGGCGTGCACTCTTTGACAGCTTTAAGGAGGAATATCTCCGACATCCGTACAGTGTTTTGGATTGCTCAAGGATGCTTGGTGCCTTTCAAGTCGTTATTATCGAACCACGCGCTTCACAGAATGTTCTATAAAGGCCTCTTGGAATAGTCGAAAAACTCGAGGCTGACGTGAAACGTCCATTGAACCAGGTGGCGGGGATGGAGGGGCACTTCGCATCAGGGTCCAATGACGTCGGGTCGCACAATGGAATGATCCCGCGCAATCTTGCTCAATGAGCCTCCCATCCTGGTCTATTGAGCTCCAAAACATCATCATCAAATCATTCCCTTGCACTTTTGGCCTTGGACATGTTTGGATGGCTTCCCATCATGGCTTGTTCCTCGAGTGACATACTCGGGTGTGATCGAGAAAGGGAACTCGACTCTGGAGTGAGTAAGCTTGTCGCAGTCTACATCATCCTACATATTCGTAATAATATACAAGTCTCAGGCCCGTCTGGAAGGTCGCGGTCATGTCCATCCTCTTCTGGCAATGGCCTCCATCTTGGCACCACCGCCACTTTGCGGTAGAACATGCGCAGACGATGCAATGGTGTGATAGGAGCTCGATTTTGGGGCCGATCTTTAACCAGTCCAAGCATGCCTGCGAAACGACAAATATCTCCATTTATGCCAACGTCCGCAACTCCAAGTCTGGACCCATCATTCGCTCTTCTCCCGGTTCACCTCCTCTCGTACCTCTCTCACCACGTTCATGAACCAGCTAGCACCAACAGCCGTCAAGATATGCCACCAACCATGAAACTCAAAGAGCCACGCCCAAGGCAGTCCAATCTTCTGTCTGAGGTCCCTGAGCTCGGCGCAAAACTCGAGGTCGATGTTCCAGATGAGGTACCCAAACAAGCAGATAAAGACCGACTGCCACGTCCTCACGATCCAGCCTCGCGTCTTTTCTTTGGGGAACCCGGGCTCGAGCCAGTAAAACAGGTAGCGGATCCGGATGCCCAGAACGCCCAGTGCAGACCAGAACGCGAACACCTGGTACAGGATCTTTGCCGACTGGATGTAGAAGACCGAGAAGCCGACAAAGAAGGCGGCCAGGGCGACCGAGATGAGGCGCACCATCGCAGGCGTCTGCCGCAGCGTCAGAGTGGAATAGAGCATCGACCATGCCAGCACAAGCATCGACAGCTCGTCGACGAACTCAAAGGTCTGGCGGAGGGATGCGTGAAACAGGAACGATCCAAAGCCGAGCACGAGCAGGGAGATGGACATAAAGTCCCACTTTGGCGCAAAGAGCCCACGACTCCCAGGGCCGTACATGTATTGGAGAGCAAAATACACTGATCACACAAGATATAGGTCAGCGATTGGACGCACAACAGCCGAGGTTCCCCTGGGCAAAGTCGCCAGCCATCATGGACACACGTACCATACGAGACATTCGTCAAGGCGTTGACGAACTCGGCCAGGAACAGACTGATGACATAATCCTCCTCGCAGAAGCTATTCTGCTAGTCAGCACTCGCCAGACACAGACAGCATTGGATTGGATGCTTCAGAGCTGCTCACTTTGCTCTGCTCGTCGGCGGGCTCCAAGCTCCACTCAGCGAGTAAGGGTCGCCATCGAAGCGAAGATTGTGGTGTCCCATCTTTAGGGAGAAGAGGTCGCTGCTCTTGCGTCTTTAGAGCTCTCTCACTGCGGCGTCCGTTTTGTTTTTCCGGGAGCCTTTTCTTTTTCTTGTTTTCGTGCTTTCAAGGTTGAGGTTTGGCGGAGGCAGTCTCAAAAGACAAAGACCGTTACGTTGCCTTAGGGATCCCAATCACGTGCCTGGACTGATTCGCCTACGTAGAGCCCGGATTCTTTGTTCAGCTCCATCTTAAAAAGCAGGTTTCGGTTATAATTATCACTTTAAATATCTTGAATTGTCCCTGGTAATACTCTGTTGTTTTTGCTTTCGGATGCCAGATATCACGCAGACTGACGATGGCAGACCATGTCGGGACCCGCGGAACTACGTTGGAGCTACCTCGGCCAATCCTCACATCATCATCTATCCGTGCGGGTTGGGCCTTGAATTATCTGTCGCCTCTTCAACTTGGGAGGCTAGTTTCTTTATGACATTTACACTCTGATTGACCCAATGTGACCTGATACAGCAGAACTGCGGCCTTTGAAAGAGTCAGCAATGCATAGACGTGCCATGGGTTGATCAACTTACCACGGTACCAACCGAGGCTCGTCAAAGCGACCGTCGTCCCAACAGCTAGATCCCATGGGGCCATGAATTTCTCGAAGGGGCAATCTTCTTTCAATCTTCTTCCTCTTCGTCTTCTCCTTCTTCTTCTTCTTCTTCTTCTTCTTTCTGAACCCCGACATCCGGCGCAAAGACCGGTCGCGGCAGCTGCCCACCCAGTGCATGCTAGACCTCGCGATGCGCAAACTGTAGCGATTCGCAGATCAACGCCGTGGCATCAAAGTCCTCGGCTCCCTCGTCGACCACTCCTCGTACCATGGCCACATGCAGGCGGGTTCGGACGTAAACCGACGACGCCCACATGACGCTGCAAGACGCCCTGGAGGTGGCCAGCGGCGAGAGCCAGTCCAGGTATGAAGTCACCTGATGGCTCGCAAGGTCGGGTGTTCGCATGAGTCGGACGAGACCGACGACGTGCAGGTAAAGCCTCGGCGACTGTATGGTCTCGACTCGATCGAAAACGAGGTTCCTCTCAGTAGAGGCAAGCAGGTCGACGGCTATGTTGGGCCCCTCGGGGCGGACCATGTACCAGACGCCGTCGCCTAGCTTGCGGTGCCAGTAGAGGCTCCATTCAAAGTACTCAGTTCCGCCGACATGAGCACCTAGCCCATCGTTGGAGCTGGTGCTCACAACATCGATGGTGGTCGTGGCGCGGTCGTATAAACGCACATTGGCCTGGTAGTCGTCGCCGGGGATGGAGATGATCAGATACAAGGTGTCAGGTTCGAGTACCTGAGTCGGGTAGCTCATTGTCTCGGTCGCGGGCTGCGTGTTTTTCGATCGCCACCGAAGAAGCTGTGATAGTTTGAGCTTGGTCAGGCAAAGAGTCTGTGTAGGTAGGAGGGATGTGTGCGGACTGAGCAAGCGAAACTCGTGATGATTGGGAGATGAGCGTGATATGGCGGCGGGCGGAAAATTAGGCAGCCTTTTGAACGAGTCTGAGAGGCAAGTGATAGCCAGCTGTCAGCGTTTAGTTTACTATTGTTGACAGCGAATTATGGTGACCCTTGTGGTTTGTTTGCACTCATACAACCCATTGGTGTTTGGTAGTGGATCAATAGCTGGCGGTGTCTTTATTGTTCAAGCCAGTTGAGTCATTGTGTGATTGTTTGTCCTCGAACCCTTCTTCTTCTTCGGCGATGTCTTTAGTATTCCGAACTCGGAGATGGTGAACCAGATAACTCTGTTGGTGCTCGTCTTGGTCGGGACGAGCTTCAATGCCCTTCCAGGTTAATACAACAAGCAATTGGCTGTTTGTAGGGCAGATAAATCAACGGCCTGACGTCTGACATCAAGATGAATAGTTTGGCTTGTTGAACTCATCTTTTGCATCCATATTCCTCTCAGCATTGGTCCGCGTTCTCACCATGTCCGAGTCTCTGTCCGCCAGGAGCACCAGGTCGGTCAGTATCCCACCCAAACCAAGGCCGTCAAGCGCCTTTTTTTATCCCTCAAGAGGTCCTCTAGAGACCAGCCTTCTCGTCCTTGAGGATGCTACTAATCTTGAAGGGCCCAGCGAGGCCTACTTCTGATAGACCTTGGCCGACATGGACTGGCATCTTATTTACAAGAGCCGATCACCCAGCCTCAAGTGTCGTCCATCGCCATCAGTATTTCCCCATCGGATGGCTATCTGAAGTTTTGTGACGAGTGACATTAACATTGGGGGCCAGAAGATCCATTATCCGTCTCTCTACAAGTCCCTGCACACGTCTTTGATGTACTCGTGCACTGCTGCGGCGAGGATATATTAGTCTAAAGCAGATCAATGGATTCGGCAGAAGAGTGACAAGCATCGGCCGCATCCAACATACCCACCCTGAACGCCTCCTGGGATAATACATCCTATGTCGCCCGAGGAATTAGAATATACTTGGCGGCAAAACTTCATGGTTGGGGGTTGTTTGCGGCGGGATCCAGATGTAAATGATAGTGGGTTATGATCGGTGATATAGAATGCCTTGGCTTTGGTTTCATAGAGTTTAGTAGGACAGAAATGTTCCAAGCTTCAGTTATACAGAGACAAGTTACATGACCTACTTGTAATAACGATAGCTATCCTTGTTGTTTGTTTGCCCGTGTGTGGTGATCCTCGGTGTTCGGTAGAAATAGAGCCGATGCTTCTAGTCTCATGCAGTCAAACTTAGCATTCTGCATGATATCCAATATGGATCTCTTCAGCCAATTCGTCTTTCTTCATGATCTGACCCGAGAACTGAAGATCACGGTACCTCTTTCTCTAGGCTTCAGCCGGTAACCGCGTCCTGCTCTTAAGTTAAGTCAGTACCATCGAACAATGCCAAGCTGGCGGAACCCCCAAGCACCCGACATATCTCCTCATGAGCCTGCAAATCTCCACCGAGGAACCGCATGCTTTCACCATCATGCGCCCAATTGCACCGAGCAACAGGCCGCGCGATACCGCACGTGGAACGTGTCAACGGGTAAAAGACCCCTGGGCGATGCGCCGATAGGTGGGGGTATAAGGTAGCGGTTCTGTGTCGATGAGGGGTGACTCTGCGGTGAAAAGAAGACAAACCACTGCTTTTCTCTCGAGACTCTTTTATTCTTTACCTCCCTTCAATTGATTTCTGGTTCATTGCATCAATACTAGTATCTTTACCGTCATTGACTGAGTATCGCAAAGAGCTTCCTATCTCATCGTCTTAAAGCTACGTCATCAATCACAAGCTCTCACATCCCGCGAGGGGCAATAGCGGGGCAACACGCTGCAACGATAGCTTCCTCGCGCGACCCAGCGAAAAACGTATTGAGCCCTCTCAATTATCGCCTCCCAACAACAAAGACCTATCACGATTTCTAAAAGGCATCGTCTCAAAATGTCCGGCACAGTCCCCGTCGCAAACGCTCTCGCCGACATCTACCCTCCCTCAGCTCTCGGAAACCAAGCGCCGCGATGGGATAACCTCGTCGCCAAGTTCGAGTCCATCTATGGTCACTCAGCCTCTTTTGTCGCCCGTTCTCCTGGGCGCGTCAACATCATCGGCGAGCACATCGACTACTCCCTCTACTCGGTGCTCCCAATGGCCATCACAGCCGATACCCTCTTCGCCGTGTCCTCGTCCCCCGTCGCCAACGACTCCAAGACATTCCGCATTCGCATCGCCAACGTCGATGACAAGTTCCAGTCAGGAGACTTTGAGGTGCCCATCGACGGAGATTTCACGATCGATGCTACCAAACACGAGTGGACGAATTACTTCAGGTGTGGCCTCAGGGGCGTGCTGGGCTTGCTGCGAAAGAAGCACGGAGACGGGTTCAGGCCGTGCAACATGAATCTTCTCATGGATGGGACAGTTCCGGTGGGCGGAGGACTCAGCTCGAGTGCTGCGGTGGTAACCACAAGCTCGCTAGCCGTCATGGTGGCCAACGGCGAGAAGTCTGTGGACAAGATGGAGTTGACAGAGCTCGCCATCGTAAACGAGCGTGCAGTGGGAGTCAATAGTGGAGGGTATATCACTCCAAAACCGCATCTATACGTGAAGAATCTAACTGACACTCCTCACAGCATGGACCAAGCCGCTTCTGTTTTCTCTGAAAAGGGATCCGCCCTCTTCGTCTCGTTTAGCCCTCGGCTGGATGCCCGGCTGGTCAAGTTCCCGCCTACCAATCCAGAACTCTGCTTCGTCATTGTACAGTCCTTTGTGACATCCAACAAGCAAGTCACTGGCCCAGTCAACTACAACCTGCGCGTAGTCGAGTGTAGCATTGCCGCAGCGTACCTCAACGCCATCCTAAACCCGCCAGGCACTCAGCTCCCAGAGGATGCGGGCCCTCTGGGCACGAGTCTACGGAGCTTCCACGACAACTTCTTCTACCATCAGAATGCCTCAGACTACGCGGCTGCCAAGACTGTTACGGAAGAGGAGGAGCTTAAGAAGCTCATCGAGGTGACCAAGGAGACACTAACACAGGAGGAAGGATATACACGTGAGGAGGTGGCCAAGGTACTGAACATCACGGTCGACGAGCTCGAAGCCCGCTTCGTCTCCCGTTTTCCGGTCCGAGCCGACCGTTTCAAGCTCCGCCAGCGCGCCCTACACGTCTTCTCCGAGGCCCTCCGTGTCCTGCACTTCATGGCCCTCCTTGAGAATCCACTGAACACGGGGGCCAGCGACACTACTCCCTTCAACAGGGAGCTTGGCCAGCTCCTCAACGAGACGCAAGCGTCGTGCCGCGACCTGTACGAGTGCAGCTGCGCCGAGCTCGACGACATCTGCGCCATCTCTCTACGGGCAGGGGCATACGGCGCGCGGGTGACGGGTGCAGGCTGGGGAGGGTGCAGTGTGCACCTGGTACCGGCGGACAAGGTTGAGGCTGTCAAGGAGGCACTAGAGAAGGAATACTTTTCCAGTAGAGATTTGACGGAAGAGCAGAGGAAGGGGGCTGTGGTGGTAAGTCGGCCGGCAACGGGGAGCGCGATCTACTATATTGAGAACGGTGTCAAGGCGTAAATTAACAACAAGAGACATGACACTAGCCTAACTCTACAAGCATCGCATCATCAAAAGAGCAGGGCATATGGAGAGATTTCACATATCTTGTGGTTGATTGATTGCCGAATTCAACTGCAATGGGTTTGAACAGACGCTCGCACGATGAACCTATGCTCGAAGTGCCATGTGAAGCGTATTATCTCAATGGTGTACACGTCGACGGAACGAATTAGATCTCCCGTGGCTTTGGGATCCGCAAGGTTTCATCCGGAGTTAAGCCTTACCAGGTTCTACTACGTAATACGTCTAGCATGGACCGAAAAAGGGGCTGCGAGTAGAAGAACTGCCGAGCCAAGGAATATGATTCCGAGACAGGGGGCTAATTCCGGGCAATGCTTTTACTTGCATGAATAGATAAAGGGGTCACTAGTAAGAGAACTGCCGAACCTAAGATATATATTTCCTAGACCTATTACCACGTACGTACGGTAGTACTAGGGGTAGTTTCTGCTAGTAGTAGGATACTTTTACTAGCACGAATAGAGAAAAGGGTCACGAGGACAACTACCGAGCCCCAGGTGTACGATTCCCAGACCCGGGGAAGTAACAAGCACTCCGGCAAAGTCCCAGTGGCAGCAAGGTAGGCATCTTGACCGACGAAAATAGCAAAGTAGGGCTGAGCATGGTGTGGCGCGAGGGTTTCATGGATCCAGAGTACTTTCCACAGCCTGGCAGGCTTGGGAAGCTTGGGCGCGGACGAAACTGGGAAGTTCCTGAGTAGTGATACGACGCCGAGCCCAAGATCGACGGGTCCAATATTACAAGGCTCTTGGGATACGACGAAAAAGAGCAAGCACCGGGGTATCACGGTGTACGGACCGAACAGAAAGGAAGAGAAATACGAGCACGGATGTCCCGGTGTCCTGGCCACGGAAGCAGACCGAGTGGAGGCCGGCGCGGATCCTACCGGGCCCCGTAATCCCCAATGGGGCTGTTATAATGTGTCACCGTCTCCAGTCACCGGTTTTTCTTTTGTCCCAACCTGGCGGTGGAGCAGGGTTCAAGCCGTGAGCCGGGCGATCGGGGCGGTGGGGACGCGGGAGGTTTCGCAAGATAGGGCGAGAGGTGAAGGTTTTGGATTCACATTCATGGGTGTGAGTCCTTGGGCCATCCGTCGGACCCGGGCTGGAGATTTAAATTACATTGCAAGGTTGTTCTAGACATGTCAAGACATCATCCATGAATGACAACGGCTTGTCAATGAAGGTTATTTGTCGAAATCCTCCGCCAGCGTGGCTTTGTTATTGGTGATGGCTGCTTATCAGCGTTGCATTTGGCGTCTTGTCGTATGAATGGCTCACCTCTGGCGGAACAGATCCTTGCTTTGTTATTGGCCGGCCTTGGACTTGGAGACGCGTTCCTACAACGAGCCCAGGTGATGCGTGAATGTCTTCAGGTGTCTACCAGTAGAAATGTCATCGTCTTATCTTTCTTCCAGGTGAGCATCCAAGACAATGGATGGACGCTCTCCACCCCCAAAGAGGCAAAGACAACAACTCCCCTCCCCCAACATAACATGTCCCTTTTACCCCCCAAAGGCCAACATGAAATCTCGCCATATTCTCCTCCAGACCAAGGTACGTCCATTTCTCTATAGGAAGGGAGGCGGCGAGCTCTAGATCCATTCTCATCACCAAATGCTTTCACCTAAGACTGATTATGGCGTGCTCTCCGGGTGTGGCGCTGGGGCCACCGCCCGGGTCTCACAGGGATCTCCAACGCTGGGAGACTTTCTAGCAGCCTCGGCTTCGTTAGAGAATGGGTGAAGCGTTTGAGTTTTGTCTCCGAGTCGATTCGACTCGGTCCGTCGGCATATCTCTGCAACTTCGTTTTCAGGCAAGTTGTGTAGCAGTAGCAACGGAGCCGTACTGATTGATTGATGGCATGGATTCCATGAAACAGCCGCCAGAGCCCCAGTAAGCCGCTAGTGAATGCTGGTCCCCTGTAGTTACTCTGTCCTCCAGCGCATAAGGTTAGGTTCTCACCGAGGGGTCTCCGTCCATGGATCTCACAGCCCATCTGGCACAGCCTTCCCTGTATCTCGAAACACCATGCCTGGCTCTCCCGCTCGGCTCGAATACGTCAGCCCTCCCACCCAC
>JABEYC010000502.1:0-13874 GCA_013266195.1 Fusarium zealandicum | reverse complement strand
GCTGGATGGATGCCGGGTCGAATGCTTGGATTCTCTCACCGTTGGTCTCGCAACTCGAGGCCGATCACGAGGGGTCTGTGCATTTTCTTTCCAAGGTCTGGTTCCTGAATCTCGCGTCCTCAAGCAATCCTTAAATAATAACTGGAGAGATGGAATCTTTTAACGTCCTAATGTCGGGTGGTGTTTATTTAGTGGTGTGTGCCGCTGTGGTGGGCCTCGTGGGCACCCATGGCCCACCAATTCACACCTGGACCGTGCTTCATCATGCCTGGCTTCAGTGGCCCGCTCAACTGAAAACGCCTTTGATTGGCTCAAGGGCTCAGGCCCTCGCAAAACAACGAGTGCCCTTGGCCGCCCCCTCGTCTCAATTCCCATTACATAAAAGAGTACGGGGCGCTGCTTCCCTTGCGCCCGTAAACCGCAGTCCCCCCTTCTCCTGTTATCTTTCCCCCCAAAAATCAACCCTCGACGACGAGTTGCAGTTCGTCTTATCTCGTCACTAACGTAAGGAAAATTCTACCAGGTGTCGCAGCCGTCCAACGCCCTGCCGCATCCCACTGATAGGCGCTCGTTAGACGCGCTTCGTCCTGAACCACTCATCAGACTTCATTTCAGACGGCCAAGCTGCGCTTATCTCCCTGACGTCCTGATAATCGATCCTCAGCCCGCTGTGACCCCCGTACAACCCCCAACCTTGGCCGCATCAACTACTATCCTGCGCCCGCTACGCCCGCAAAGCAAAAACCCAACGGGCGCACACTCGTTCCCGACTCGATTCTCTGCGCCCGCCGTCGTCTCGACGTTCCACCTCGTCACGTAACAGAATTCCCGTTTTGCGTCTCTGGGGCGTTTGCCGCACGGCGGCAGATCGTCTCGAAGCCCCGGTCTGGGGAAGGTATGGCAGACAAGATGTCAATCGATAAGGCGGATCCGACGCACAATCACAACAACAGCAATCACCATCATCTCAACGGCATCAACGGCCTCAATGGCCACCCACGAGATGAGACCGACTCGCCCACTGGCTCTAGCCCAGAGAGGGACCACAATCCCGCGACAGCTTCTGCCAATGCTACCCAAGAGGCCCAACAACCCAAGAGGAAGGGTGGTCGTAAGCCTGTAAGTTATTTGCTCTCTTAGACTTGACTTATATTACATTCCTTTGTTATCATCTTTCACTTGTCTATCCCTGGTACCGTCTTCATACGATATCAAGTTGAAACATCTCTTGGAGGACTTGAACATCATGATCATCCCCGCATCACCGACTAAGACGACCTCGTCCACCTCCAGTCAAATAACTCTGCCCAAAACACACTCACACTCACACAACCATCAACCATCAACCATCATGACTGACCACCTTCAAGATCTATGCGACCTCGGAAGAACGGAAACAGAGAAATCGACAGGCTCAGGCCGCTTTCCGAGAACGCCGCACCGAATACATAAAGCAGCTTGAGGAGACTATCCGTGTCCATGAGTCCAACCTTCACAATCTTCAGGCGGCTCACCGTACCGCCGCGGACGAATGTCTGATGCTTCGCTACAAGAACTCGCTGCTTGAGCGTATTCTCCTCGAGAAGGGAATCGATGTCCAAGCCGAGCTCCGCGCCAAAACCGGCAGTCCTAACTTGGGCCCGACTCATATGCCCCAGAACCTTGTTCAGCCGCCTCCGATTCAGCGCGCCATCATGAACCGACACCACCAGTCTCGCCGATCAAACTCTAACATCGCACCAAAGGCTGACCCAGGTCCTGTGCTGCCGCCTCCCCTTCAGCCACACTCGACCGCAACATCACCCAAGAACCGTCCTACTCCGTCGTCACACTCAAATTCGCCGAGCAATACAGGATCTGCCTTTTCGCCTGCGGCTTCAGATAGCATGTCAATGAGGGGCTCTGGAGTGACGAGCATGTCTCGACAGCAGATGCCCCAGCAGCAACAGCAGCAGCTGCCTCAGACCTCGCAAGCCCCTAGACAGCCTATGATGCAGTCAGGTGGTCGAGGAGGTCAAGCAGCATCGGGGGCTTCGTACTACCCCACCCCCGCCTTCCAGAATCACATTGAGCAATTAGGTAAGCTGATGCCCTCCGAACACCTTTCGATGTAAAGTAAGCTGACATAATGGGTACAGAGCAGGAGTATGATGCTCAAGCTGATATGATTGATGATTCTGAAATTGAAACACCCGCTGGACATGGAAACTATTCCTCGGGATATAGTGGTGACGCCCAGCAACCGATGATGATGTCGCCAGCCTCGAATGGCCCAGGGCACCAGATGACGCCGTCGCACGAGCCCGCTCACCAGGCCCCGACCTCGCACGCTCAATATCCATCCATGACCCAGCTGTTGGATCAGAACGGCCTGGACTGGGACCCCTTTGGTTTGAGCGCCAGCATGGCATTCCCCACTCAGCAGTTCCAATTCGACCAAGCCAACATGAGGTGAAGGCGCACACCGTCGATCAGGACCCCGGCCATTAGACCGACGAAGGCTTCATTCACCGACAGGCGCCCACAGAGCTGATGCTGTAGAAGGCGCGTTTCTTTTACCAGCTCTCGTTTGTCCAAACTATCGAGACTCGTGTGGCTGATGGGGTTCCTGGGGGGTTGAGATGCCCAACCCAGCCAACTGAGCATGCTACGGCATGCTGCGAGAAGGCACGAGGCACTTAACGATCGCACTTGAATGAAGGACATTCTCGCCGCGATTGACTTGTCGGCTCTTCTTAGCCATCAACGCTTACGGAGTTGATGCTGCGGGATGTGCGATAGATATATCCCACCGCAACATTCTCGACAAACAGGCCACCTTCGGTCCTGGCATACAATTTGCATGAAATTGCTGCTCTCGCTGTGACCGGCATTGACTGGCTATTTCTATTTCTATGACGGCAGGTCATGTCGACGGACACATCATGACTCTAATCATGGATTGAAAAGAAAATCGACTGTACATGGACGGTTGTCTATTGTTGAACAGTTCTAGCAGTATCTTATTTATAAAAGTTCTTGAACGTTGCTTCGAATCTTCCGACGACAGTCTCCCAACACATGATCGGAATGGGGATGAAGTTTGAATTATCGAACGGACTTATAGGGGGAGGGAATGGTTGGAAACAGAAGGGATATACCCGAAACGATCACTGGTTTACGACACGAAAAGTTTCTGGGACGGTTAGACATTAAGGGTTGATTCAGAGCGGTGTTTTGGTTCTTTGGGGGGCGTTATTTTGACAGCGAAGATACGCAGGGCGGCTCTTCAGGCCTAGCAGAGATCCATGGAAACTGTACCAGCACGACAGCCCACCTGTTGGTTGGTAGCTCCCAGGACGATTGGGCTGCGATGAATTGGATTCAACAGAGTAGTCACTAGCGCGCTGCGAATATACCACCTTTGCCTCACATCTTCTACAAGCCCCCCAACGACGCTTCATTTGCCCTGATCTCTTTTGCCTTGGAGATGTGGAACGTACCTAGCTGTACCTATCAGGAGTCTTACCCCGGAAACGGGCTCTTGGACGCTTCTGTACCTGGGTGGATGGAAAAGCTGGCAGCGGTGGAGATGTGGAGAAAGCATGGGAAACAGAAGGGCGGATCATGGGGCTGAGTGGAGGATGTAAGTGGTGATGCATGGTGTGATGCCGGATATCCATGTGACCTTTTCCTGCGGTATCTCGTTGTTTTATTTGTTATGTTTGGCCTCTGGGCGGGCAAAATCTGCATGCCTGGCCATATAGTATGGTGGATTAAGAGGGTAGAGTTGATATTCGGGTTTGTGAGTGGCGTTGAGACAGGCTGCGATTCAAATTGTGATGGCGAGGGTTGGGCGGGTCGGCGACGGGATACCGGATTTGGATAGACAGACGGGACGGGACTGCCGAGAGCTCCATTACATAGGTGGTATAGTACTACAGTATACATACGAGTAGAGAACGTCATAAATTTGGCCCGTGAAGAGTTCCACTCAAAGACATGACAGGCAGAAGAGATCTAGTATTAGTAGCAGCAGAGCGTACAAATGCCTTGCGCTGTCTGAGTCGTGTATCATGTCCAACCCACCCAGCTCCAGCTCAAATCTATTCCAAGGCTTTACGTACAAGTCATGATAATCATAATCCCCATGACCAAGCATGCCGTCTCAAGTCCCGCCTCTGCACGAGACGCTGCACTCTTCCATAGAACCTTTGTCTTGCCGGCCTCGTCAGCCTCGTCGATGCTACATACGACTTCGCACCTTTCCTTGTCTTCCTCACGACGAGCCAGCGTGCCGTCTTGTACAGCACCCCTCTTCAACGACTGACTTCTCTTGTCCTCGCTGCTCTCGGTAGCGTTGTACACCATCTCGATCCACTGGATCTGCATGTACGCCGCGCCGTCAACGCTCACGTTGCCGCTCCACGAGCCCCCGTCGCTCCAGGCGTTGAACATGACCTGCGCCGGATCCTTGGGCGTCTGGAACTCGATTCTGGCCACCTCGTGACCCTGCACGTACCAGACGGAGCGTTCGGGGGTCCAGTCGAGCCGGTGCACCACCCAGTCGTCCCAGCCCACACCGTCAGGCAGGCTGCCGTTGCGGGTTGCCTTGGGGACCTCATCGCCGTTGTCGGTAAAGGAGGGCTGGTTGGTGTACTGGATCCGGCTCCTGGGGTCGCGCGTCATGATCTCAATGTCGGCCTCCTGCACGTCAGCGAGCTCATCGCCCTCGAGGTACGTGAACATGGCCATGCAGGCGCCCGGGCTGCCGGTAACACGGGCGAGCATCCGGAGGGAGAGGTAGTGATAGGTTGGCACCGACTCGAACTCGGCGGCGGTTTGGAAGCCCGAGAGCCGCGCTGTGCGCATGGTGAGGAACGTGTCTGAGGCTGAATCGTCATCGTCGTCGTCGTTCTTCTCAATGTATATGTTGTTGGGCGAGTTGACCATGAGCACAGTCGCGTCGCCAGAGAGGCTCACGCCGCCGCTCCCGCGATTGCTCCAGTCTTGGATGCCCCATGAGCCGTCCCAATCCTCGCTTTCAAAGTAGTCACTGGTCACATCGGCTGCCCGCGAGGCGTTCCGTATCGTGTCTGGTACACCGGCATATTTACCCAGGTCCCGAAAGTCAAAGAACTTATGCTGTGAGTAGAAAGCAGAGTTGGTGCCGTTTGTGAGATAGCAGCTGCATTTATTGTCATCGTCCTCTGAGGCGCCCCAGACCACGGCGGTTAACACAGCAAGCTGCAAGTAACAAAGCGAACGGACCGACAAAGTCATGTCGGCTGATCAGTGGTATAGCAGAGAACGAGCCTCAGAGAAGAGGGCATTCTCGCTGGTCTAGTATCCTGCAGAGAGAAAACCGCAATATCCACTGGGGTCAATGCCCGCTACTGGAGGTCGAGACCTCACTTCGCCTCATGGGAGGCCGTTGGTCCGTTGTAAGAGAAACTTCTTGTTACGGGAACTCGGCGCGCATGGTGACATTGCTGGGCTTGGACAGCAGCAAGTTCAAACCAAGATATCTCATCAAGTAGGTGTCTCGAGATTAAAACTTCAACATGAGGTTCTAGTTGGTAGTAGCGTTAACAGTGAATATCTCAAGGAATGCATTGAGCCAGAGTGGTCACGTGACCTACATTCGCCTCGGATCTCCAACACACACACCCTGGTCAAGAGGCGTCAGAGGCGCAATCTGATTCAGTTTCCATTCTTCAAGCAAAGCCTCGTCGCTTCTCTCTGCAAGTCGCGCAGCGCATTTCTGACATGTAAAAGCGCAGTCGGCGATTCCTTGCTCAAAAGATCCTCGCTCTGCTAAAACAACAGGTGCATAAGTATCACAAATGACTCTCGTTTTCCGCAAACTCACCTCTGGGATGATAGACGCTCCAACATCGCATCGCCCACGACTTGCTCACCATGTCGTCGCCTAAGCCGTCGGCTGCCCCAGAGGAGCCTGTTTCCCAGTCGCCGACTGCGCAAAGGCCCGATGCGTCGAACCAGGACAACGCGCCCGATCCCGCGCAAGAGAGCGATCCCAGTCACGATCGCGAAGATGGGGAGGCTTCCGAGGGATCTACTCCTCCTGGCGATGACCAGGATGCGCCTCCTCTGCCAAACGAACCGACGCCAGATGGCCCACCACTGCCAAAGGAAGACGTCCCTTCTGGCCCTCCCTTGCCGAACGAGCCTGCGCCTCAGCCTGAAGACGACGGCTGGGACTGTCAATGGGACTCAACCACTCAGGCGTGGTTCTTTGCGAATCGCTTCACCGGCAAGACACAGTGGGAGAATCCGCGCATCGCAACTAGCTCTGCTGTACCGGCGGCTCCGGGCACACAACCAAGCGGCCCCCAGCCTCCCGCATCCGAGAAGCCTGCAGCGGGCGGCTATAACCCTGCCATTCACGGCGACTACGACCCGAATGCTTGGTACGCGCAAGGCAACAATGATGACGCCGCAGGTCCCTCGTCTCGCACCGCCCCTGGCGACGCAGCAGAAATATACGCTGCGACGGCTTCCTTCAACCGCTTCACCGGCCAATTCCAGGCAGCTGGCGCGGGTCCCGAGCAGCACACCGACGAGGCCAAGTCACGTCGCCAGATGAACGCCTTTTTCGACGTCGAGGCCGCCGCCAATGCCCACGACGGACGCAGCTTGAAGGCTGAGCGCTCAGGGAAGAAGCCTTCCAAGGCGGAGCTCAAGCAGTTCAAGGAGAAGAGGCGGGCGCGCAAGGAGGAGAAGCGCCGGGCGTGGCTGAGGGACTGAGTAGACGATACACGCTGGCCGCGCACGCATCTATGGCTGGGAAATCTTATATCATGATACAGGAGGTCATCATCAATCACTGGGAGGCGTTTTTTCGGAGGAGTTGGTGGACCGTCAATGTTTTGCATGCAAGAGTTTGGGGGCGAGGTTATTTCGACAGTGCGGCTTTGATATACGAGGCTCGTAGCGATGGCCTTGGATGCAGACTCGCCGTCTAGCATTGAATATGGACCAGGCAGGTTATAGAGGTCCGGGAACCAGATCCCGTATACTATATGAATATACCCCGATCCGAAACCGTCCAGACGCAGTTCAAGGCATTGTATATGCCAAGCCTCAAAACATAGCCACATAACGAACCTACTGCAGAGTAAACCTTGATACCTAGGGAGCGATAGGAGCCATCTTGGAGCATCGAGAAGCTAGGTTGACCCCCTGAATCCTGCCTGAGATTGCTTCAAAGAATCTGTATGAATCCATCGTTCGCGTTGTCAAGGTTGACACCCAAGTTGGTCTGTTAGCTGACAATAGCTTGAAGATTGATATTGAAGCCTTGGATCACTGGTTGGATGGCTCAAAGAAGGGACGTCGGCCACTCCATTGGTGTATGTTCACGAAAGTGTAGCGTTTCCTTATCATGACTTTTATCTATCTCTGGATACCTAATGCACCTTATAACATCACTTCTTGTCATCTATAAGCACCTATTCGTCCTCCTCGTCCTCGTCATCATCCAGCTCCATATTCAAGTGGACGCTCTCATCATCGTCGTCATCGTCGTCGTCGTCGTCATTATGCTCGCCGACTACTGCAGCTGCGGCTGGACCGCTCGGGATAGGCGTTGGGAGCACTCGATCAGGAGACATGGACTTTTCCAGAACCTGTCGCTTTGGCGGCGTGGGATCGGATCCCTCGTGTTTTCGCTTTGGCGGTGAACTTACTCGTGCGAAACCATTCTTGTCTGCCTCGGCGACAGTGGTCTTGATCTTGTCGCTTGGTGCAAAGGGGTTGCTCTGGATAGGCAGGTTCTTTTCGGCCTGCGGTGCTGTGGGAAGCGTCCCTGGTTTGAACAAATCTCCCCTCGTCTCAGCAGCCGGCACTTCCTCGTCGACGTTGCTATCGTCCATCTCCTCGTCTTGCTCCTCATCTTCTTCCTCTATCGAGAGCTCCTCCAGCGGTGGCTCACCCTCAGCCAAGCTCTGGGCACCGGCGCGGATATTAGTGCGCAGAATCTCGAGCGCTTGATCATCAGGGAACTGCTGGGATAGATGAGGTAGGATGCTTGGGTACACCCGGCCACGCTGATCTTTGAACGGGTTTAGAACGCTCGCGACCATGGCGTCACGGTTACGCGTTAGGATGGCTGTCTGATCAATGAGACCACGCAGAGAGGGCTTGAGGTGTCGCTGCGGTAAGCATGAAGGAATGATGGACAAGAGAGCAGAGGCGACCGCCTTGTGGCCTGGCTCGAGAGTAGTTGTTGCGACGACAGCGTTGGCTTGGGGCTTTAGGAATAGATCAACGTTCGCGGCTATGTTGTTCTTCTTATTGTCCGCGGCGGAAGTTGCTGGCTTGTCGGTTTCCTTGAGGAATCCTGCGTCTTGCTGCAGGTCTCGACAGCACGCGCCGAGCAAGGGGTCCAAGCTGTCGACCGAAGACTTTGATAGTGTTGGACCTGCCAAAACGAGGATGTCCTTCAGCACCGTGTACCCGGTTATCCGGACTGCAGGGAGATCGATCCCGGACTTGAAAACCCGGGCAAGGTGATCGAGAACCTCGGGACCCAGAGCCACTGCACTCTGCTCCAGGCGCTGAAAGAGGGTTTGGATGAGGCGAAGAGCAGCGATGTGAATGTTTGGTAACACGGCCCAAAGCTCCTCCTTCTCGTCCCGGCCGATTGCAGCGTTGGTCTGAAGGGCCTGGTCCCATGTCTGAGACTTGGGTGAGAGGCGAGCAATCAAGAGTAACCGAGAGGCAGCGTCAATTAGAGCACTGGTAGGTATAGTGACGGGTGCTTTGGTGGGATATCGTAGACAGTCCGAGAGATAATGGAATAGGCCGATTAATCGATCAGCGCCGGCCTGAATGCCCGCCCACACGGGAAGCTCATCCGGTGTCGAATCACCGCCATTCGGATCCTCGTCGAGCTCAACCTTTGACCGAGAATAGTCGCCTGAACCATCCCAAGACTCCTTGACGGCCCTCAGTACCTGGTCAGCCGTAGAATGCAGATCTTTCAAGAGCGTGTCGACGAGCTTGGCCCACTCATCACTACCCCCAGACTTGGCTGCGACATGGTGAATTGAGATGACGAGCCTGCGCGAAGCCCGCTGCAGGCTGAGTGGGATAACAGTCTCGTCATGCTGAGTCGGAGCGACGTATTGCCGGGTGGCAGACCTGAGTTGGGAGCTGAAGGGGCGGAAGGTGGTGGGATAGAGCGGTATCAAGGCTGAGAAGGCGTCGCATATAGTCTCGACAACCGACAGAGGCGTTTGGAACTGGTCGCCAGACTTGGGCTGTTTGATGATTTTGTTGCAAGCCGTGACAAAGGCTGGAATAGTGGGAGTGGCAATCTCCCTGATAAGAGTCTGGTAAGGATGGACGAGCATGTAGATCCGTGTAAGAGTCACTATCGCCAGTTCCTTGGAAGCAATCGGATCGCCTTTCTGCGAGCTGTTAGTATTGATCACCACAAAGGAAATGGTCTGGACATACTTCAACGACAGAGAGTAGGCCGCGGACCCATGGTTCGCATCCTCGCAAAATCTCCCACCCGCCCACGTCCACGATAGCCTTGATGAGGCCAATGGCCGTGAACCTAGCTTCGCGGCAGCGCCCGTTCAAGTGAGTCGTGATGCTCGCTTTGACCTTGTGAACGAGCTGAGCGCCCTCAGATGAGCTGTCCTTGACCTTGCGGTCCTGAGGAGCCGATAGTGGTTCCTTGCAGTGTAGGACATGGTTGATAAGAGACGGTAGAGCGTGAGGAAGCTGAGTAGGTGGGATTGAGGTGAGTTTGCGGTAAAGAACCCGCAGGTCAGGAGGTAATGAGGTCGCCATGAGGCCTGGATATCGAATCGAGCCTGTTCAGGTCTTTGGGCTGTCTCAAAAGCTTTTGCGCCGGAAAAGAGACCTTGGTGATGTTGCGTTGCAAGACAAGCATCAACTGCAAAAGGTTGACACGGCGCCGTCACGTGCAACTATTTCAGAGCAGCTATTCTTAAGGCTCTTCCTATCTCTAGTCAAAGAGATGAAGAAATCCTCAGAAAATGGGGTGTGAGGCCAGTTATTTGCTTCAACAGGGTTGAAGATTGACGCTGTAGAGGTAGTCAATTGGGAATGCTCTGAAACTTTTTTTCTCCTACAGCAACAAGCTTCGCTCGAGTAGGTAGACGGGAAGACCCCTGACGGTGGGGCATGTCGTGCCGGTCCACGAGGCTCTGATTGGTCAAGTCCCTAACCTACGTCTACTACCCAGCTCTCATCTCCAGCTGCCACTACCAAAGCATTACACTGCCCTCCTTGTTTGAATACGGATTCAGCATCACCATCACCAACAGTGCATGCACAGAAATCGGTCTTTGAAGCTGACCCATACGAACCCCGATACCGCTCTTTCGCAATAACCTTTACCCGTCTGTCGTCTTCGAGGCCTCCTATCCCTCCCTCCGAACCCTCTCCTCGCCATGCGCTTGGCGCTATCTGGCTGCTAGCTCGACAACCTCCTGAACCCTGAACAGGCCGAACAATGGGTGTAAGACGAGAACAAGACGTCAGCATCAATCATCACGAAGCTAACTCTCTATTGCTGCTGCTCTTTAGCCCAAGGCTGTGCAGTACATCAACCAGCTGGACCATGCTCGCTGCGACGGTAACTGGGATGTTGTTCCAGAACTTGTTCGCAAGGTCCGCAAGCATGCTCCTGACAGAGCCTGTACGTTACTCCTGTTTCATTACCAATATCAGCGGCTAATACCATGTGATCAGGCCTCACTCTGACCGCCGAAACGGAATGCGCCATCGCCAAGACGACAAGTGCCGCTGCTGCTTCGGCAGTAGCTGGCAACCTCCAAAGCCGGCCACCCACCGCTACGAATACCGGCGATATTGATGTCGCGAACCAGCTGCCAAAGCTCCTCTCTGCGACTGACGATGAAGAATCTTATTTAACCGACAAATTCCAAGCCCAGGTTTGTGCTGGATGGCTGCATTGGGTGATGGGCGAGTACGACCTTTGCGCGAGCCGACTACCTCTGGATCTCAAGGTGGACGATGGCGAGATCAACCCGGCAGACAGAAGCGCGGAATGGACAAGCGTCTGTGCTCTCAAAGCGGCATATCTCAAGGCTAATTGCCTTGCGCGCAGCGGCGAGTTGAAGCAGGCCTTGGTCGCGTTTCGTTCCGGTCTCCCATCGCTCGGGCGCGTATGGGCAGACCAGGCAATGGGGAGACAGCTACGCTACTGGTCTGAACTATTCCTCACAGAGTACTGCATGCTCTCTAGCCAGGCATTTCAGACTAACGAGTCCATACTGGGCGAGCCCGACTCACTCGCCAGCTACCGTTCGTGGGCACGTTTTTGGGATACCATGGCCACCCCGGTTACGGGAGGCTTTGGCTTCAAGGGCTCAGTACCCAGGCGGAGGATATGGAACGAGTATTATCTGGCCTTGTCACAGATTGTTGAGTTTGACCTATCATTCCCGACTGGGTTTGTGAGCAACACAGCCGGTGATCTTACACCTCGAAATCAGTTGCGTGTGGAGCTCAAGCATGCGGAGACGACCTACCAGGCCCTATTGTTGGGCGAAACATCCTTCCCTAGGGCTGATGAAGAGCGCGAAGAAGTCGAGGCATTCGTTGGCCAGGTCGTCAAGAACTGGTCCATTCTCTGCGGACGAGGGTGGAAGGAAGAAGACCTCGGCCAAGGTGGACGAAACACCCTGAGCCGTGCAGTACTTGAAACTCTCTACGGCGCAGCGTTGAAGACCTACCACTCGACAGCCATCCTGCGGTCTCTCTTCCTCGTTCACCTTTCGGTTGCTGAATTCGACCTCGCGTTCAAAGCCTTCGATTCTTACCTCGAGATTGTCAAGAAGGGCAAGGCACGCGTGGACAAGACAGGCCATCTCGAGCCCAGCCTGGATGACGATGCAACGGTTCTCGAGACGATATCACAGTGTATTATTGCTCTTTGCCAATACGGACAGCGACCCGCCGCGGAAAAGGCACGCCAACTTGGGATCGAGTTGGAAGAGTGGCTGGCCAAGTTGCCGCAGGGAAACCCTTCAGACAATGCCACACCCATGATCTCGGAGCATAACGAACTTCATGCTCCGCACCCGCCTATCCCGCCGCATACCGTTGCTCTGGCATGGCAGGCTATCGGTTTGTCCCAAGCCCATTGGTCCAGAGTCACCTACGAAGCCGCTTCCAGAACAGAGATTCAACAGAAAGCTATCCGGTCCCTTCGAAAGTCCCTCTCAGCAGAGCTTGGGCGCTCAAAAGATATCAGGAGCTTCTTCGCCCTTGGTCTTCTTCTAGCCGAGCGTAGAGAACTGACAGCAGCTATCGAGACTGTGAGAACTGCCTTGACGACAAGCAAAGACCAAGACGAGAACTATGATTTGGTTTATGGGCCATATTGGCAAGAACGTTCCCTCATCCCTGTATGGCACCTGTTGGCTCTTCTTCTCAGCGCGAGACAGGACTATGTTATGGCGGCTCGAGCCTGCGAAGGCGCCCTGGAACAGTTCAAGGACCCTTCCGTCTTGTTCGGAAGCACAGACCAGGGCTTCAGGAGCGAGCACCTCCAGGAGGCCGAAAAGGGCACGTCAAAAGGGTTGATCGATGACATGGATGACTCGGAGAAGGAGGATATCCTGGAGGTCAAGATGACACAACTTGCCCTGGTTGAGCTTCTTGAGGGCCCAGATGTGGCCGTCAATGCCAGTTTCGAGCTGTTGACCCTCTTCTCGAGACTTTTTGGCAACGTCGCGGCGCAACCTGCCCTGAACCCCCCCAAGGCAATGGAACCGCCCAAGACTTCTGGCACGCTCCGGAGCATTAGGGGAACCATCTTTGGGGGCAATGATAGATCTAGACCGCCTACGAGGCAAGTCTATACCTCTATGTCTGGCGATAGGGGGAATAGCATGGCGTCAAGGCCGCAGACGGCACAGACGATGCGCAGCAGTGCTCCAACGATACAGATCACAGGAGAGAATGGGTCCTTGGCTGACGGTTCGCGACCGCGAACATCTGCCTCTTCGGTTCGCCGCAATAGAAGCGCTACGGGCAGGAGCAACAGTCTCAAGAAGCGAGATCGCAGCTCGAGCCGGCAGAGGTCCTCTAGTATTGGAGCCGTCTCCCATAATCCCACTGTTGTCGACGGCGACGTCTTCTTTACACCGGGCGGTGCCACTGCCGATGATAGCGAGCAGTCGGACTTTTTTACCTTTTCGAGCAAGCGACAACCCGTCTCGAGAGGTTCATCCTTTGCTCGGTCAAGACCAATTGGACATCTGAACTCGTACCTCTCTACCCAGTCCAAGTCTACCGACTACTCGGAGCTATCGGTTGACAACGCTTACGCATCGACATGTGTCCTACCCCTGATCCAGTTCCCCAAGGACAAGGAGAGGGCGTCCAGAGTCGCGATCCTGATCAGGGTCTGGCTGATGATTGCCGGCTTCTACCGTCGAGCCGGCATGAGAGAGGATGCCAAGGGAGCTGCCACGGAAGCGCAACGGCTCATCCAGAGCCTCGAGGCCGATTCGGCCAGGGATCCCTCTGGTTCGGGCAGCTTGAAGAATCTAGGCTGGGCCGAGAAGAAGAGCGTTGAGGATCTGTGGAGTGACTTGTGGGCCGAGGTAAGGCTTTCCCCTTGTTTTGTCTAGATTTGATGCGGTCGACTAACATGCCTCACAGCTGGGCCACCTCTCCCTCGCCAAGGGCGCCCCCTATGCAGCGCGCAGCGACTTTGAACTCGCCTTAACGCACGCGCCCAACCATCCCAGCGCTATTGTCGGCCTCTCCAACATCCTCCTCGACGTCTACAGCGAGGCCATTCTCCCGCCTCCGCCCATCCCTGCCCTCGAGGACTCCCTCTTTCACCTGACTTTAGG
>JABEYC010000501.1:0-15820 GCA_013266195.1 Fusarium zealandicum | reverse complement strand
CCGCTATCCCTGCGCCCCTCTCCCCCTTCTTCTCAGACTTCCCCCCCCGATCGCCAGCGCAGGCCACGGACGAGTCCACGAGCCCTCGGCTTGGGCAGTACACATCGTCGCCCATCTCGCCCACGCCGCCTAGTCTTCCGTCACCGTCGTTCTCGTCATTGCAAAAGTCCATCTCTGGCTCGAGCGAGAACCTGGCGCGCAGCTTTGAGATGACCACTGAGGGTAGCTACAATCACAACGCCAACATCTGCACGAGGCCTCTCATCTCGCCCGTCATGGCCGACTTTGTGCCTGCGAAGCGAGTCGAGGCCAAGAAGGCGCCGCCGCGGCCGAGCCCGATTACTGTGCCGCGGTCGCTGGGCATCGGGCCTGAGAGCGCGAAGACAAGGACGCCGAATCCAGTGGTGGACGAATTTAACCCGGGCTTCATCTAGAACCGGGGATAATGTTTTAATGATGTTGCATAGCGTCGTTCGTTTTGTGTATTTTCTTTGTCGAAATGGCGCGGTTCTTTCGTTACATACCCCGTCCGAGCCTTTGTTTCCTGTATATACCGGTCACAAAAGATAGAGCTGTGACTACTGCCTGGATTGGACATCCGGATGATACATATAATCAGGACCTTGCACTGCTTTATGTAGAGGGTCAGTAATTATTAAACTTTTGATTGTCTAAATATCATGGAACCTGAACACCGAGCGCCTCGTACACAGACATTAATCCAAGAACATCCGCAGATTACTACCGATGTGCTTCAGATCCAGCAGAAACGTGTCGTGTCCAAACATGCTCATCTCCTCGCTCAACTCCATGTGCGTCACGTTCCTGTTACCCGCGAGCCGCACTGCCTCTGCCACCTCACGCTGCTGCCATGCCGGGAAGAGGATATCGCTCGCAACGCCCATGACCAGCGTCGGTATGTCGCGCAGGGGCGCCAGACCGCGAATCAGGTCCTCTGGCGGGCGAGAGCCTGGCACGGCGGTCGCCTCTGTGGGATCAGGGTGAGAGTCAGGCTGCTCTTCATACGGCTTGGAGGGGAGGGTAAGGGAGCAAGCCGCGTCGGATGAGAGGGCCCCGGCTTGACCAGAGGCGAGCTCCTCTTCGCGGTCGGAGCGGCGCTTGCGTGTCGCGAGCTGGTTTTCAATGCCAAGGTCAAAGAGATCCATGGCTTTGCTGACGTACAGGAGACTATTGGGGTCGTAGTTGAGACACCACTTCTCGCCGGCGTGGTCCAGGTATGTCTCGATAAGAAAATCCGGGCATAGGGCCGGGGGTTTACTTGAATCAGCGCGGCGACGTCCGAAGCGCATCTCCCACTCGGGACCTGAGCGGTACGTGACGGTTGCAATCTCGCGGGCAAGCTTCATGCCTGCGTGGGGGGGCACCTTGCCGTAGTAGAAGCCCCGGTTCCAGTTGGGATCCATCATGAGAACCTGGCGCTGGGTGTGTCGCATGGCGATACTATAGGGATGGGAGCGCGCGCAGCCACTGATGGAGACGATACGGCCGACGCGCGAAGAATGAAGGGCGCCCACGGCGAGGGACTGCATGCCGCCCATAGAGGAACCGACCGAGGCGTAGAGCTTGTCGATACCGAGGTGGTCGAGGAGGCGGAACTGGGCGCGGACCATGTCGCCCATGGTGAGGATGGGGAAGTGGGTTGCATAGCGCTCGCCATTACCCGGATCTATGCTGCTGGGACCTGTCGAGCCGTTACAGCCGCCAATGACGTTTGTGCAGATGACATGGTACTTGTTCGTGTCGAGAGGGCAACCGGGACCAATAAACTTTTCCCACCAGCCGGGCTTGGGGTTGGTCTCTGTCGAGTGAGCATGGGACGAGGCAGAGAGACCGGTGTGGAGGAGGATGGCGTTGGACTTGTCGGCGTTGAGCTCGCCCCAGGACTCGTAGGCGATGTTGAACTCCGGGAGGATGCCGCCCCAGTCGAGGACAAGGGGATCTTTGCAGAGGTAGTTGAGAGTGGCGCCCGAGGTGTAGGAGGGTTCGGTATCGCTGGCGTCGTCGAGCTTGGCAGTGCGGCTCTCTAGAGCATCGAGGCAGGGGAACGACATGGCGGGGTTAGAAGCGACTCCCGACTTCCGGACGGAGGAGCAGTGAAGCTGGCGAGATGCGGAGGGGAACCTTTGTCCAGCGTCGAGGATGCATGTGCGAAGGCTGCCATTGAGACTTGCAGGCCCCGCCAGGGCGCTGCTAAGCTGGCGTTTCGATGCTTTGAGGGACCGACAAGACCTCATGGCGGATATGAAGTGAAGAGGAGTAGGACCGAAGTCTGGGGGAGCGCCATCGAGGTTTGTAATCTAGATATAAGATGCTTATAGTTGATGGAGCTCCGATGCGCGGGGGCAGGGATTAGCGGGATAGTGGGATGACGCGATCCCACGTGATCGGGTAGATGATGAGGCGATGGTGGGGTTATCGATAAGATAGCAAGTGCGACAACTGACGTCAATCCTTCGAGCCGCCTCAATCATGATGAACTCCAGCTCGATAAGCTACTGCCTCATACACATCCTCCTGTGAATGACACACGTCATTTTATGCTAACTTGCTCACTTATCTCTTCTCTCTACTCGCTCATACCATACATCTAGGCTTACAACTCAATACATGCTCCTTTACCTAGCGCTCTTCATCCTCCCCTTCGTCATGGCTCATATTATCCCCCAAGCCGTGCTCCATCGCTTGAGAAATCTTAGAGATCTTGTTTACCAAGATGAGTCTCAAGGTGATGGCAACGAGCCAAATGCCGCTCAAAGCAGCAACGAACCCTTTAGCCCGACTCCCATCGACGTCGTGGTCACTCGCATCATGCTGTGCAAGAGCAAGCGGCTGCCTCCCTCGATAGTCGATGTCATCTTTGACTTTGCCGAGTACTGGGCGCATTCAAGCAACGAGATGGATTACTTGGCTGAGCATGGAGATCCCCTCAAGATCAACGGATCAAGTCCAATCGAGAACAAGTTCCTGGTGGGTGATCCCAGACAAGCACCGGGCCTCATACTAACGAACGCTTAGCTCCGTTCGCTTCCTGTAGGCCTCACAGGCATCCAAGGAAAGAAAGAGCTCGCCGAGGTGTTGGCGTACGATACAAATGAGGCCAAGCCTAGGCCTCTAGGCAACGAGCACGATCCGACATACTTTGCCAAGATCGCCGACTATCCCACACCAAAGCTGCTTCATCCCGTGCGCAAGGTGGTTTTCACAATACGGAGTAGGGACCAAGGGTGGGGAGGCGAGAGGGAGAGGCGACACCCCTACAGCGGGTCCTGGACCTGGTTTGAGGCCGGGCTAGAGAGATTTGACAAAGATCAGACTTGTACGTCTACCAATCTAAACATCGAACTATACTAACAATCCAGGCGACCCCCTATGTACCTACGACGTTCGTTTCAAGTCATCCGCCTCCACTGCATCCCCTCTACCAGTCTGCGGCCTCCGCCCTCTCTACCCCTCGATTGTGCCCGAGGAGGGAGAGGAGGGCGAGGAGGGTAAGTTCAACTACACCTTTCCCCTCTCCCACCAGGACAAATGGATCATCCAGATCAACAAGACGGCGCATCGAGCGTACCAAGACCACGTGGTGACGTGGTCGTACCTGGACAACGTCGCGCCCGAGTCTGATGATGCTCAGAAACTCGAGGAGGAGGGCCGAGGCCGGGAGACTGGAGACGGCTGGTTTGTGAGGGATCTGAAGCTGGGAGATGTGGTGACGATCTGGGCAAAGGCGAGGTTTCCCGCGTGGGTGAACCGCGTGGAAAAAGTCAAGGTGGACGTTTACTGGGCAGTTTGAGCAGGCTTTGCGATTTGCAGTAAACGATCATTCTCAAGCATGATATGTATAGTTTTATGGGCAATTCACAAGTATTCCTTTTATCGTAATTGTCTCATAATTATACTCTGCCTTGTTGGTGGTGGCTGTGGTTATGTAGCCTGGCTATTTACGTCATGTCGTCTATAAATTGGCGGCCTCGCTAACCTCACTTCTTCATCCTTTGAAACAAGTTGAGAGGGAAAGAAAGCACAAACTTGAGAAATGAAGCACATGTTGCACGCATTCAGAACATCAAGATCTTTATTCACATCAAATCATCTTGGTCAGAACCTGGTATCCCCGCTACTTGTCCGCACCATGTCCACGTTCAAATATCACGACGTCCCGCTCACCCTTCCTAACGGGCTCTCACAGGACCAAATCGCCTCATTCAAGCCATTCAAAGTGAGTGACTTTCCATATGATTTTGTCCACATCACTAAAATCTCAGAACTGGATCGACACCCTGTCCAACTCCCTGCGTCTCCAAAACAACGCGTCTCATCCGTTCCACGCGGATCCCTACGCCCTCCGCTCAGTCACCATCCAGTCCTTTGATCTCTTTGGCGGCAGCCGTCTCGGCTTTGTCAAGCTCACAGCAAATGTTTCCAACGGCGGCGGCGAGACCTTGCCCGCCGCCGCCCTACTCCGAGGGCCCAGCGTGGCCATGCTGGTGATGCTCATCCCCGACGACGTCCCCTCCGACTCGGACGAGCGCTACGTGATCCTCACGGTGCAGCCTCGCGTCCCGGCTGGAAGCCTGAGCTTCGTGGAGCTACCCGCGGGAATGGTTGACGATGCGGGTAGTTTCAAGGGCGCTGCGGCCCAGGAGATCAAGGAAGAGCTCGGCGTGACCATCCACGAGGACGAGCTGACCTGTCTCAGCGATCTCGCAGCCCCTGAGGATAACAGTGAGGGTCTGGCGAATGCCATGTTTCCCAGCGAGGGCGGCTGCGACGAGCACATCACCATCTTTAGCCATGAGAAGCGCGTGCCCCGAGATCAGCTCAAGGAGTGGAGCGGACGTCTCACGGGTCTTCGGGAGCACGGCGAGAAGATCACGCTCAAGCTGGTTCCCATGAAGGACGCTTGGAAGGAGGGCGCTCGTGATGCAAAGTGTCTAGCTGCCCTTGCTTTATGGCAGGGTCTGCGCCAGGAGCAGAAGCTGTGATTTCTCTATAGTCTATCGCCGTCCTTTGTCTCCAGCTCTCCATCCTGTCTACAGTTTGAACCTCTGTGCTAGCAGGATCCCCTCGGCCAATGTGCCCACACGGGCGTCAATGGCACAGCCCTCAGCCTCGAGCCTCTTGCACTCCTCCCACAGATCCGCCAGCTTAACGGTAAAGACCTCGATGAACTCGCTCTCCTCGAGCTCCGGCTTGAGGTCCTGGTTCGCGGGCAGGGACATATCGACGCTGACGTGCACCATGCGCAGGTTGGTGTTGCAGAAGCCCGGGTCGTTGAACATCATGGGCGACGTCTCGGTGACCTCGCCAACGTAGCCCGTCTCCTCCCTGAGCTCACGCACGGCAGCCTGCTCGGCGGTCTCGCCCGCGTCCACGAGGCCGGCGGGGACCTCGATGGTGACCTTGTCGATGGGAGGGCGGTACTGCTTCTGCAGGATGATCTCGTTGCCCGTGGGCTTTTCCAGGATGGCCACGATGCCGACGCCGTCAATGTCTATGTCCTTGGGACGGGTACGGCGCTCAGCGGATTCCCATGTCCGACTGACACCGTGGGGGTCTTGATATGTGATTCTGCAAGGGTTAGAAGGATGAGGTGGAGCTGAGGGAGGGTGTGTACCTGAGCAGTCTGATCCAACGGGCCTCCTCCTCGGACTAGAGAGTTAGCGTGCTCAGCTTCAGCCGTGATTGGGACTTACAAGAGGTCCCGTTGAAGTCACTTTGGCGTCAGAAACCGACATTGTTGTGTATGGTGTTTGTTGGTGATGATAATACCCCGCCGACTTCGGTGAGGGGCAGTCTTGTACGTCACTATAGTTACCCTAAAGATCGATTGTCAAGCACGTTCGAGGCGAAAAGGAAAGCGATTTCTTTGACTTATTCAGCCATCTTGAATGTATTGTAGGTATAAGAAGTCTATGAGCTATTGGTAGTTTCTTTTGTTATTTAGTAAGTCTTTTTTGGAAGATATTCCGCGACAGTACTATTTACGGTCAGCAGACAATACACAGGCGTCAATTACATTTCAACCTCCTTTTAATCCACCCAACTACAAAACAAGTACCAAGCTGGTTTGTGCAAATATGTCCTTCATCAACGTCTGAAAACAAGTTATATACAAGAACATGACCCTCACAACCCCTTGGTAGAATCTACCTAGGCCAACTAATGCGGCCCTCTAGACACGCACCGGCTTGCCCACCACGGTAGACTGGTCGATACTGCAGACCCGGTTGCAAGACGCCTTGTCGGTAGGGCCGTGGAGGATCTCGATCCACTGGATCTGCTGGTACGCGACACCACCCTCAGCCATGAGGCCAGTCCATACACCGCCGTTGCTCCAGGCGTTGAAAAGGAGCCTTGAGGGATCACGAGGCACCTGGAACGAGTTTCGCCAGGACTGCTGGCCGTTGACGCTCCAGATGACCTCGGAGGGCAGCCAGTCCATGCGGTGGGTGGCCCATTCGTACCACTTGACGCCGCCGGGCATGGTGACGGCATGTCCGGCGCCCTCGACCACCTCGTCGTCGTCCGTGTACGACGGCTGGTTGGTGTAGTTGATGATAGTCTCGGGATCCCTCGTCAGCACCTCAATGTCGGCCTCTTGGGTCTCGGCAAGAGTCTCCACGCCCTCGAGGTACGTGAACATGGCGGTGCAGGCGCCGGGGGGGCCGCTGGTACGGGCGTGCATGCGCATCGAGGCGTACTGGTAAGCCTCCCTGGACTCGAACTCTGAGGCTGACTGAAAGCCGTTGTGGCGAGCAGTGCGCATGGTCAACCAGGTATCAGTCTGAGGGACGGGATCGTCGTTGGTCTCGATGTAGAGGTTGCTGTACGAGTTCTGCATGAGGAAGGTCTCGTTGCCGTTTCTCCAATTCTGGATACCCCAGGTCTTGGAAAACTCGCCCTCCGAGTCAAAGTAGGCGCTCGAGAGGGGGGCTGCCTGGCTGGCATCTCGGGTCTCGGGCATATCGGGATAGCCGGCGTACTGGGAGAGGGAGCGGAAGTCAAAGAACATATGGCTCTTGAAGTAGCTTGGCTTGGCACCGTCGGTCAGGTAGCAGTCGCACTCGGAGTCTTGGACAACTGCGGCCCCCAGGGCGACGGGCGCCGCGGCGAGAAACGAAGTGAGAAAGGACTTTGTATACATGATGGAGTGTACGGTGAGGACTGAGGAACAAGTCTGATGTGTCTAGTAGTCTGGCTGGACTTTCGGTCTTATATACGTCGAGTCTCTTGAGAGGTAATTTCTGTTCGTCCTCCTTCCAGATAAGCACTAATGCTCTTAATTTCCATATCATCCTTCATGAAAGATGCCAAGCTACGATCGTCAGCATAAGTGGAGTCTATGTGGTGTGGGAGCTATATTAAAGTATAAGCCTGTTGGTCAGCTGAGAAGAACAAGGGGTATACGAGGAAGCAAGAGTTCGATAGGTCAGTTCGCACTCTTACAAATGATCCTCGGGCCTTGTCAGCCCTGGCATAGGGGCGATGGTAGTCGGATCATGGACTCCACACGGCCTAGGGGCGGGACGGCCCATGAGGTTCCGAAACACCGTCTCAAGGATGAAGTAGTGCAAGGATAACTATCAAGTAAGCCGCAGCACGTTTTGGCCAAGGTTTTTCTATTTGGTGAGAATAGACAAGGGTTGAGAGTATGTCTCTATGTATGTATTGATGTTCAGCGCCAGCAGTACGTTCCTGTAGGAAGAAAAAGAGCGCGATGGTTGAGAGCATTACATGGTAGAGGGAAAGGAAGGAACCCTATCAGACCATAAGCAGTCCCATATATAAGACCCATACATATATGCTAGGACAAGGTATATGTTCGTATTCCCCAACTTGCAACGCAGTCTTGATCGTCTGATGGACTAAATCTACAAGTCTGCCGGTCTGATCAACTCCGCCGGACGATTGTAGAAGGTGGTATTGCAGATGCCCCCAATAGCTAGAGCCGGACGAGATGCCAAAAAAGACTTGCCAGAGGCTGGGCTTGGGCGGCTATTGTCTGGAGGATTCGGGGGCTAGGGGAGGGGCACGGTGAACATGGTCAATAATTCACTCGAGTCTAGTTCACTCGGGTGGATTCTAGGAATGGATAGCCCTGTAAGGCGTCTGCCAAGACGTATTCCTGGTCGACCGCGGCCGTGATTTAGCCTTATGCCGGCCCACGAGTACCAGGATGGATGTCCGTCTGGAGCGAATCCTCCGGTTAAAGTCTGCATAGTATTCCCTGGGTCTGCCGGTGGGGATGATGTATGCAGCTGATCGGGATTTGTTCGCGAGATGGTAGTTTCGTCCGGTCTTGGCTCTCAGGGAAAAGATCTTAACTAGTTGAGGCATAGTGCAGTTCTCTTCGAATCTCTATCGCCGAGTGGCTGAGCGCGCGATGGGTTGTTCTGCCCCTTTTCAGTCATCTGATAGGCGTGCCTGTGAATGACAAGTGCGACGAACGCTGCGAGAGCTATCTACAAGTTAGATATTAGCTCGAAAAGACCGATGCCGGACCGGGCCGCTCCGTTATACGGCGAAGCCGGCATTTGCGACCCTGCATTTGGAGATGTGCATTCAAGTACTGCTCGTGTTACTGGTGGATGAACTCATGTCGAGCCGCCCTCAAAATTTGTCACTTTGCCAAAGTATTTCGTAAAGTTCACGACCCTTTGCCTTGGCACTATGGTCCAGACTCGTCTTGAAGGTTCGCGATGATGCTTCCTAGCTCCGGCTCTGTGTCGAGTTGATGCTGCTTGTACACCGTTTGCCGTTAGCAAAGCAATGCCTGACAACCGACGCGAGAGAGTCTTGTGTTATTTCCTGGTCGATTGTCCGCTCATCTTCGACAACTCTGAGCGAGACAATGTCGAGCTCTATCACGGGCACTGACTCGGAAACTTAGTGAGTTGGCTACTAGCTCAGCATGTAATGGGGACTCGACAAAGCCGAGCCAGACCACCCGCAGCTCAAATGAATGGGTCACAAGTATCGGCTCGGAGATTTCAACAGGCACAGGTTTGGATGCGAGTGAGGCAAACACCGGCAACACCGGCTGGACGACCTTGCAGACTGCTGTACTCTACATCGACGACTTCTCCCTTCATCGAGAGTACCCCAGGTGCGTCCCCAAAAGCAAAGGCATCTCGGGGTTTCGTCTGTAGCGACATAAGTGTCGAGAATCCAGTCGGCGACGTTGTCTCGTCCCAAATGAGCGTGTCTTGGATTGCGCTAAAGGCCAGGTGTGCATTGTTCCTCTTCCACTTGAACTATCCGTGTCAGCTGTTCTCGCTCACGACGATGCTCTCTATTCCTAATCACGGCTCTATAACCTTGGTTCTGTAGAGGTCTGCTATGAGTGCAACACATCCGATATTCGAGAGTCGTGCATGCGGGGTATCGCGAGCGCTCGAGATCCGGGTTAGATCGCCGGCCCGGCTCAACAAAACGGCGCCGTCCCGAAGCACCGGGTTAAGTGGATACGACCGTTACATTGTTTTACCGTAAGCTTATTTGTTCATGCGAAGAATCGGGCCCCGTAGTGGCAAGCCTCAGGGACAAGCCAGCAACTACCTGTATCTTGCTAGGTTAGAGTCGTCGCCAGCACCTCGATCAGCTTTCGGCCAAAGAGCACCGCCTTCCTAATCAAAACGACTCGGTATCATTGCCCAATGAGAGGTGCGTTTGCCTCTGTCATATCGAAAAACGCGTCATGATGGGATACGTGGTGTTGATTGCGCGTCTCGTCACTTTTCAGACAAGGGGATGTTATTTGCCAGCGATAAGCCGACAAATTTACCGTCAGCAAATTGCTAACCGACGTCATCCCCGTTTTAACTAACCAGGATTGGAAGCTTGCCAAAGTTCCATGACAACAACGATGCTTATTTATTATCGACACGCTCCTTGACCTGCTTTTGATTCATACCTTCTTTTCTTTCCCATGATACATATCAAGGCTTGACTGGCCAATGCTATATCTTGACCCTTGTGCTGCATCGCGAGCTGACAATGCCATCAGCAACTGAGCAATCCAAAGACCTCTCAGCAGTCGCTGAAGTCGAAAGCCATCGCAGATATGAGCCCGAGAGTGGCCCATCAGAAGAGTCTCCCCTCCTCTCAAACGACCTGCCCAGCGATCTCGTCCCGTCCAAGACCTTTCAGCGACGCGTGCTTCTTATGTGCATCATCTCTCTCTTCATCATCGAAGTGAGCCAGTTTATAACAGATCCGCCGCTGAAAAAGATCACCGAGGACATCATATGTCGACAGCACTATCCGGACCATGTCCTCCGCTTGCCACGGATACAGGACCACCGCTGCAAGGACAATTCTGTGCAAAAGACGCTGGCCATGGTCCAGGCGTGGAATGCAGCCATCGGGATGGCAGTCCGTGAGTGATCAAGCCAAGGACTCTTAAACAGTACTAACAGAGTTGCAGCGATCGTAGCCCAGTTTCCTTTTGGCATCATAGCTGACAAGTACGGACGACGCCCTGTATTGTTTCTGTCCATCTTTGGCTGCTTCTTGCAGACGGCCTGGGTCATGGTAGTTTGTGCGTCAGTCAGATCTACGCAAGAAGAAAGCCTCTGACAACTTGATAGTGCTTTTCCCAGACACATTTTCCATCTGGGCCATGCTCTTTGGAAGCATCTTCTTCCTCATCGGCGGCGGAGGTGCAATGGCCGGAGCCATGGTCTGGACGATTGTGGCCGACGTTGTTCCTGTTGCTGAACGGACTGGCATGTTCTTTCGTCTCGCTGCCGCGGCCATGATAATCAACGTCATTATCAACCCCATTTCTGCGTGGCTGCTCCAGTTCGACCCGTGGCTGTCCATGTGGATAGGATTCGGCTTCCTTGCTGCAGGTACTCTATCGGTTCTGCTCATCCCGGAGACGCTGCGGTTCCGGCAAAAGGCGGATATGCGTCGTCGAGGCCAGACCGGAGACCATCATCACGAAGATGACCAAGACGACGAGCGTGGCATCCTGAAGCAGGCCTGGTTCACCGTCAAGAACGACATGCAGCACGTTTGGCGGTTCATCTTTGCGTCAAAGAGCGTCATGATCCTCATCCTCACAGTTGCCATCTACTACCCGATCAAACTTGCGTATTATAGCATTCTGCTCCAATACATGACCAAGCGCTTCAACTGGGAGTGGTCCACAGTAAGTCCCCTTGAACTAGTGAAGCATCCCGACTTACTCTGTGTGCAGGCCACGTTTATCTCTACAGCTGGCATCCTCGCAACCGTCGTGTGCTTCTTGGTTGTTCTCCCTATTGCTTCGGCGTTGCTAAACAAGCATTACCAGCCATTAGCCAGGGATCTTCTCTTGACGCGCATCTCATTGGGGGTTGTGACAGTGGGATGTCTACTCATGGCCGTCGCAGCAGTGCCGTGGCTCTTTGTCGTGGCTCTCGTCATGGCGAGCTGTGGCAACAGCTTCAACCCGCTCTGCAGGGCCTTGCTTAACGCCATAGTTGAGCCACATACGATTGCGACCATGAACACGACTATTTCGCTTGTTGAAATGGTCATGGGCCTCGTGGGTGCTCCCGCCATGGGGTGGTTGCTGAGTCGCGGCATGGATTTGGGCGGCTCATGGCTGGGGCTTCCTTGGCTCGTCAATGCTGCTTTGGGTTTGGCAGCTACTGTGTCGATTTGTCTGGTGAGATTGCCACACGGTGTTGGTCAAGCTCACGGTAGCTGATATCGAGCTGTGGAACTCCTGATATGAGCACAGTCAATGATTTAGTAGACGAATACAATAGAAACAATAGAAACACCTATAATAATGCCTATCAAGATCGCTCCGAAAGTCACACTGGAACACATCAGTGGTGATAGTTTTGTGGTGTTGAATGCTGTAAACTCCCAGCACTCGCCTATCGATAAGACTCCACAATCCACCCCGCCGTTGCCTGCTCCACCCCAGCTTCTCCAGACGCCAACAACCATCATTCATCACCATCATCGACATCCTTTCTAACAGCGCAGCGCGTCCTTTGAAACACGACCTTGTCCTTTTCAATCTTATCTTGCTCGCAATTTGAGAAACCGCCACCCATCATGTCCGACGACGAGGACTTTATGCAAGAGTCGGACGAGGAACAGCAGGTTTATCTAGCCGCGCAAGCTCAGGGCTTCGTTGACCCTTTCTAGGTACGACTTCGAGTACGAGGAAGACGATGACGAGGATTCCGGCGACGTCGATATCGAGAACAAATACTACAACGCAAAGGGGCTCAAGCTCTCAGACCCTGAAGATGCCATCGCCGAGTTCCTAGGCATCCCGCCACTGGAGGAGGAGAAGGGGGAATGGGGCTTCAAAGGCGTCAAGCAAGCCATCAAGCTGGAGTTCAAGCTAGGGCAGTACGACAAGGTTGGTTCACTCGATTATCTTCAGACGCTCTCCGCTCACAGCGACAGGCTGCCGAACACTACGCCGAGCTCCTCACGTACGTAAAGTCAGCCGTGACCCGCAACTACTCCGAGAAATCCATAAACAACATGCTCGACTACATCGAAAAGGGCGCCGACGGGCCCGAGGCTATTCGATGCATGGAGCAGTTCTATTCTCTCACCCTCCAGAGCTTCCAGAGCACTAACAACGAGCGGTTATGGCTCAAGACGAACATCAAGCTGGCCAAGCTGCTTCTGGATCGAAAAGAGTACACCGCCGTATCAAAGAAACTGCGGGAACTCCACAAGAGCTGTCAGAGAGAAGACGGCTCCGACGATCCTAGCAGAGGTACCTACTCCCTTGAGATCTACGCCTTGGAGATCCAGATGTTTGCCGAGACAAAGAACAACAAGCAGCTCAAGGCGCTGTACCAGCGAGCCCTCAAGGTCAAATCGGCCGTGCCGCATCCGCGGATCATGGGCATCATTCGGGAATGCGGAGGAAAGATGCACATGAGCGAGGAGAACTGGAAGGAAGCCCAGAGCGACTTTTTCGAGTCGTTCCGCAACTACGACGAGGCGGGATCTCTGCAGCGCATCCAGGTGCTCAAGTATCTACTCTTGACGACGATGCTGATGAAATCCAACATCAATCCCTTTGACTCGCAGGAAACCAAGCCGTACAAGACGGACCCTCGAATCTCAGCTATGACGGAGCTCGTGGACGCCTACCAACGGGACGATGTTCATACGTACGAAAAGGTCCTGCAGCGTAACCAGGATATTTTGGACGACTCGTTCATCGCGGAGAACATTGACGAGGTGACGCGCAACATGCGAACAAAGGGCGTGGTCAAGCTCATTGCGCCCTACACACGCATGAAGCTTGCATGGATCGCCAAGCAGCTGAAGATCTCTGAGCCCGAGGTGCAGGACATCCTAGGCTTCCTCATCATCGATGGAAAGATCAATGGACGGGTCAACCAGCAAGAAGGACTTCTCGAGATCACATCAGACGCCGACTCGGAACGTATCGCGGCTCTACAGGGGCTAACGGCATCCATCTCTGAGCTGTTTGGCACCATATTTAGAGATGGCGATGGATTCCGGAACACGGAGCACTCGGCGGGAGATGATCAGGGGGTGGACATCCAGGGCATGCCGGTAGGAAAGGGGCCCAGCCGTGGCGGACAACAGCATCGCAGCAAGAAGGGCAAGGTGGCCGCCTCGACATGGGCCTAAGGCACATGGCTAGGGAAGCAATTGATCTGCGTATACCTTTGATGGAACTGGCAGTACCCGCAGCACGACGACCGTTCAATTTGTTTGTCAATTATTTGTTCTGGCCCGGGCCGGCTGGTTCGACAAGCAGGATCAGCTTGGAATCCTGCGGCTGTATCCGCGTTGGGGATGCGTCGACGGGATCTTGCATTGTACGAGACACGAGCAGCGGACCTTTGTGGTGATCTCTGGCCGCCCTCGGCTAGCAGCGCCATTAGTCGGCCAGTCGTTGCGGCATATGAGGATCCAGGAGACCAGGGCCGAAAAGAGGCCGTATTCAGACCTGATGCCGCGGCTTGTGAGACAAGGCGAGTGTAGATGATGAAGCACAGTACCTGGTATTTACGATAACCCATAGATGAAGACATTACGATTTCCTTGGCTGCAACGGCAGCTCACATGTCGTCGTTTGTCGTTTTCAATTCCGCGATGATGATGATCTGCAAGGCTTTCAATCGGCCTTTGTCCCGATTGCCCTACCTCATCCGCCGTGCAAATGCCCGGCTAGTACAGCCACTGCAGCAGATGGAGGGGTTACACAAGCAGGGGTTGAGCTGTAAGGAAGTCGGTGACCAGAAAGAAGGAAAAGACGAGGCTCTGAGCTAGCAGGTACATCGACAGGGCCGAGACGGGACCGTGGATTTGTTTGCTCAGCTTGAAGATGGATGATGCAGGTCGGCCTCCCGCTCGGCTGAGGGGAGTGGTCGGAACCGCAGAGAAGACGGCCGGCGAGGAGAAAAGGACGGGAGAGAGGGTCCGCAGACGCAGGTCAAGAATGAACAAACATGAAGTCCGGCAGTCAATTTGGAGGCGCAGGAGAGGATGTGCTAATGCAGCGATCAGTCTTGAAGATTGCGGTGTGTGGTATAGACAGGTCGAGGGGGGTTGGTGATGGTGATGTTGCAGGTAGCCGCCAACGCGGCTCATGGAGGCAAGGAAACTAGAATTGGGTAATCTGACGTCGTTTTCGGTGTCTGTTTGACATGGAAGGCAACACGAATGACAAGATGGACAGAGTGCGGACCGTGTGGTTGAGAGCCCGATATCAAAGCGGCCGATGTCCGACTACACATCCCGCAACATCACATGGCCGCATCGAGACAGCTCCGTTCAATACGAAAGGACGTCAAAAGTCAAGTCGCACAGAGAGACAAAGCGCCGAGGTGCGCTGGGGCTGGGGGAGGACGAGGCCCAGATGCGGCGGGCTACGAGAGAGGGCTCAGGCTACACCGAGAGCCAACGGCGAGGTGAGAGGGCCCGGCCGTTTGTGCGACGGAGGAGAGTTGACAGGTCATTTTCTGCGCAGCGCCGTAGCGGCGATGGGGATGCGCTGTATGTATGCATTGATGGTGCTGCTTGTCACTTGCATGCAGTTGAGGAGAGTACAGTACCTATGATGTATGCGTGTACTGCTATCTAATGATTACGAGACGGGGCAAGGCACGTTTGTCAGTCAGCACGGCTCCCTGCGGCGGGCGGCAACCCTGGATTACTAGTCTAGGGCGTATTGTTTGCGACATGGTGTCTTTCGATGCAAGGAGGCGGCGAAGCGGCCGGGCGGCGGCTATCTACGCAGTACGGATGCATCCAATGCATCAGCCTTTGCATGATGCATAAACAGCACAAGGAAAGTGTTAATATATGGACGTCGGTCTGTTTGTTCTTCTCTTTTTCACTGACTGATCAAAAAAGGCGGGTGAGACAAAAGGCACAGGGAAGAGGGGGAAGGGGATCGCTCATCACTTGCAGGGTGATGGGAATGTCTCAGCGGCGCGTGTCGTTGGAGATGCAGATGGCATGGCTGTTAATCAGGGATGCTATTGGATGGCCTTTGCTGAGGCCAAAAGAGCCCACGTTGAACCAGGCCGAGATAGGGTTGCTTTGGCATCCATGTCATTGATGCATTGTGTTGCATTCATCAATCTTGTATCTTGTAGCTGGTGTCTGTCTTGCTTTCCAGCGCAACAGATCGTCCTTGTAGAGCCGGCCAGCCTCCTTCACACACCTGACGTCGGCAGTTCCGATCTGATCTTGGGATCCACGGGTAGGGTTTTGAACTTTCTTTTTCCCTCCTTTTTTTTTTCTCTTTCTTCTTTTTCTTTTTCTATCCAAACTCCTGCCCCCGCCC
>JABEYC010000500.1:0-23920 GCA_013266195.1 Fusarium zealandicum | reverse complement strand
TGCTTCATCCTCAAGCCGGCGCGTTTCTTCGTCTCTCCACCGCGGCCGCAACTGCCAGCTCTCCAGCCGCTGGTTCCCGTCAGCATCCTCGCTCCGAATTATCCTCCTCTCGAATCTTTCTCTTTCCCCACAAGAGAAGAGAGCACGGAGACACAGACCGACCGACGCCGAGCTCACCTGGGGAGCTGCAATTTCCATTTGTTTGCTGTTTGCCCGGCCCTAAAGTCTCGAGTTTCGCCTAGCCTCTCCCGTCCGTCTTTGCGTCTTCCCAGAGCGCTTGGTTGTGGGTTGCATCGTTACCACGGCATCTTCTCTTTTCGGCGAGAAGCTTCCTGACGGCCAGGTCCTGCTCTTGTCGATTGAGGTCAATCTCGGTCTATGGCTTGACGACGATGCGCAACCCGTCCGTATTCAGCACCGCCATCCGCCTCTAGAATGCTAGCCGCTGCGTTCTCTCTCTCGTAGAGCGTCCGCTTCCTCGCAAGCAACCATGCAGACCGTTCCCAGTGTAAGTTTGCTGCTAACCTTACCCCCGCCCGCAAGTCATCAATCCACCCGTGTGTCGCAATCAAGGCAGTCCATCCGTGGGCATCAATAAACACCACCCATATCATCACCACCACATCGGTCATCACATGGGCTGCTAATAGACTTTACCCTATCCCACCCCATTCTGCCCTATCCTACACTGCCCTTTGATCCCCCCAAACCCCCCTCTCCCTGTGGCTTAGTTACCCGCCGTCTTGCCTGTTGCAGCAGTTCATTGACCGTGTTTGTCTTTCTCAGCTTGTTGGAACTGGCACTGCCATCGCTGCAGCGGCCAGTGGTTTGGTGTTCGGCCAACCCACCACCGAACCAAACTCCCTCTCCTCCTCGACTCGACCTGCTCCCCATTCCAGACGAGCCTCCATAGACCGCGAGCCAAGCTCACATTCTCGGCCTGCCAACTTTGCTTCGTCACGGCCCACAACGAGCACTGCTGCACACGTCGGCTCGCTCTATCACACCCTCCCGCGTCCTTCCACCGCCTCGAGGCCTCCTCTCTCCCGTTACCAACGACCTCCTATGCCCCATACGCAGTCGACGCCTCCAAAGGTCAGCAGCAGGAAGTCGTCATTCGCTAGACAGCCCGACTCTCCGGCCGTCATCCCCGAGTCTCGAGACTCAATCTCCTCCAATGGATCTTGGATAAGGCGCCTCTCCGTTCGCCCACTGTCTCGTCACGAAAGCTCGAGATTCAGCGTCGGTCCTGACAATCCGTCCATTTTCTCCCACGGCTCATCTGCCCCGATCCTCTCCCACCGGTCTGCAGCTGCGACGCCCCCCCCGAACAAGCTCGTCAAGCGATCCACGTCGATTCGCAACGACCCGGACCCTGTTCAGCGACAACGTTCGAAATCTCACCTGCCGACTCTGCCTTTTCTCCGACGACCTGCTACGAGCCATCAGAGGTCTGCAACCCTGCAGCAATTTCGGCCGGATTCTGCGATACACACCCCGACAGAATCCGTCAAATTCTCATTTGACGATCATCTGCAGCCCCACGAGTTCCTCGCTCCGTCACCGATCGACCCACCCTCCAAATCAACGTCCGCAAGGCGCGGATGGTTATCTTTTTTTCACTCAAGGACATCAAGCATCAGCCGACGCGCAGGTTCAGGCCGTTTTGGTGAATTGAGCCCGCATGCTCGTCCAGTCGCGTCGAAGCGCATCTGCATCGACGACGACGACGAGCGCAACCGAGTTCATCTTGTGAAACCAAGAATGGTTTCAGCGGCATCAACCCCTCCGACGTTGTTGCCGGCCGCGCACATCCAGCAAGAGGCATACTCAGTGCAGCCGCCAGCAGCGGCGGCGGCAGAAGAAGAAGAAGAAGAAGAAGAAGCGATATCATCTTCCGAAGACACACCGTCACGAGTGCCCCGAAAAACCATCTCGATGCCATTTGCATCGGCTGGAAGCTGGGCGGTAAGGACATCGGGGAGCCTGCGGCGGCCTAAACGGGGGGCGGAGCCCAGGATCGGAAATAAGCGACATGTATCGGAGCCGGTTACTGGCGCGCTATCTGGCGCCGAACGTCGAGCCAATCCGCCCGTGGAATCGACCCTCCCTCCGTCAACACCATCACCGGGCCGGCAGGGGTTGTCGCTTGGTTCAGCTGCCATTGCGCAGTTTAGAACGCGTAAAAGGAACTCGTCGTCGCCCGTCCCCCCGCTTTCAAGACTTTCAACTTTCCATGTGGATGCGTCACGGTTAGGGTCTTCTGGCGGGGTTTTCACTCACCAAACTAGGCCTAACCAGCCCTCTGGAAGTTCTACCAGCTCCACTGCGATGTCACAACTTAGGGTACCGCAGCACGACAGGACGTCCACCATGGAGAGCTCAGAGGGCGACACCAGGGATTGCACGTCCGGGGACGATGATGATACCGACTTCAAGAGTGACACAATGTTTGACTCGCTGCGCACAGTTGCATCGGGTCGTGCGCGAGCGGTTGAGACGCCTTTGGAGTCCGTGTACGACGAATCACCGCCTAGCACCGCCGGCAACGGCAACGGAAAGATGAAGCGTCTGTCAATCCACGAGATGCTTGGCCGGACCTGGGACGAGGATGACAAGATCATGGAGGAGGACGAGAATGCCCCCACGCCTGTCCGCACCGTCAATAGATCTGAGCCGGGACGCTTTAGGCTCGAGTCGAGGCTTGACCCATCCCCCCGTGATGTCTCAATCTCTGCAACCAAGGAGTACAGCAGGCTGTCTCTGGATGATGATTTTGACGACGATTGGGCGAGGGATGACGAGTTCCCATGCAACCCCTTGTCGCCTCCCTCTAAAGGGAGCTCCTTGAATTCCAGGGGAATCAACCCTAACGTCCGCCTCGCCCTCGCCAATATCAGTGGCAACGGCGTGCCCGGCACCAATGGCCACGACAGTCATAATGACCGACCACTGAGCAACCTCTTTGACTGGAGCGAGCCGACGCACGACAAGCCTGACTCTACCGGATGGTCAACCCGACCAAAGACTGCGTATGCAAAGCAGGAGATGGACTCGAGAGGCGGTCGCTCTGCTATGCGCAAGGGCCCGATGCCGACCCATGTGCGAAGCCAGAGTGTGCCGGTGGTGCACGACTCCCCAGAAGACGCCAAAGTGACGGGGTCCAAGTATGGAACTTGGGGCATGGGAACCAAGACGGCCAGCGAGGACTGGGACGACGACTTCGAGTTTGGCGGTAGCAGCCTGGATAGCAACGACAAAGATGAGAAGGTGTTTGCGGTTCCCGCCGCGATTCGCGCAACGCAGCCCAGTGTCAAAGCCCATTCGGGGCATATCCGAGAGTTTTCCCTTCTTGTCAATGACTTGAAGCGTCTCTGCCGTCACGGCCGGGACATGGACATGCTCGAGGGGCCACAGAGGCACTTGTGGAAGGAGGCTGATGGCATCATTTCTCTCGCATCGCCTGACGACGACGACTCGCTGGATGACGTCGATGACCAAAAGTCGACGTCTTCTATCAACTTTGACGCATTCGACATTGACGAACGCTTCGGAGACGACGGGTTCGACGCCCACTCCATGGATCGCCTCGACGCTGCCTTCGACGGCCACGAGCCCCCAATGTCAAGGACCGCAGTAGTGCGGGAACGCCATTCCCCTCGACGACGATCTGTCTTCTCACCCGAAGATGACATCTTTGGTAACTGGCCACTGACAGAAAACCAATCGAGCCGACCGAGTCGCCCTCGGACGCCCGAGAATAGATTCAATAAGGCCCACGACGTGTCTGGAGTAGTTCGGTCAGTAATCGGAGCCATGCAGCACCGTGTGCCCGAACAAACGCCCGACGATGGAAAGGTTCACTTTGACACACACAGCCTCAAGGCCCTGGTGAAGAGGGCGGGCGATTTGAGGGACGTTTTGTCGGATGTTATACGGAGAGCCGACCAGATCACACAGAGTCCGATGCGAACACCTCGTCACGAACGTCAACACGAATCAAGCCCAGCCTTTACTCGAGTCTTTGACGACCCTGGCTCAAGTCCCCCTCGACGAGCGGTGCGAAGCCGCGGTAATAACTCGCTCATGGAGGCCTCGCCCGAAAATTCGCCTTCGCCTGGCCTGCCGCAACGGATGCAGATGATGACTGTCAACTAGTCCTCTGTGCCCTCAACCGATGCTCTTATCCAGAGCGTGTACAAAATAATTATGGAATTCTGCTTGCATAGCGACGGTCTCGGGACCAAGGATTTGTTCGATTACGTGTACAAGGCTGAGAGTCCGTCTTATCGACGGTGGCGCTCGAAGCCTCTCATGCATTCTTCGATCAGGTCGTCCCATCCGGATACTCCTCCCCACGCCCATCTATCTGGCAGACGAACTCGACGACATGTCAGGATGGGGGATGCTCGCCCCCCGAAGCTTACGGCAAGACAATCATTCATGAGTCTTGAACCTGGTGGACATGCGAGACAGAGTCGGAACCCCGCCTGCTCATGAGGAATGCCTCTTAATGACCTTTTCACAAGTAATATGGTAGACGGAACAAGAAACGCTGCGGCGGTGGCGCCGGTACTCGTTCGCGCGAGTATGCTATACTTGTGAGGAGAGGGGTTACAGTTTATTTACGAATTTTCTTGCGTTATCCCTTTGTGTTTATGAGGAAACGTAACGGTTTCTTTTGTTGTCTCTTTTGTTGTTCTTTCTATTCTCGCGGCCTCGAGGCCTGCCCTAATGCTTTGATGATTATTGGGAAAAGGGGAAACCCCGAGGAGAGTGGAGTGGAGGAGTGGCATGGCAACGTCTCGACTCGAGAGGATTCACGACTGCTCCCTCGAGGCGACAAGACACAAGCTGCTGGTGCCACGTCGGAATAGGGGAGGAAATACCAGGCTGAACATATATGGAACGAACAGCAACAAAAAGAAAGCAAGAATCATGCAAGGGGAAACGGGGTCCTTTGGGATACATACAGGTTTCGGACGGGGAGCAAAACGGGCATATGGAAGTGGAAAAAGGAAGAAGAACAAGGGCAAGGGCAAGGAATTGTGCTTTTTTGCTGTTTTGTATGTTGACAAGGTCGCATTTGGGGGTGGGAGAGGCGTATAGTTGTCCCACACCCTGGCCGTGTTTGAGTTGTTGATATGATTGCATGCATGCATGGATAGAAGGTTCTATAACGGTCATGACGATTCAACTACCAAGTCCATATGCGCTGTTGTGCGTCCTTGAAACTATGGGCATCCATGGTACATCAACCTAAAGAAACAATGCGCGAGCAGGAGACGCCTTGTTGCCTTGGCACGCCGCCTGGTCTCGGAATATGTTGCCACGTGGTACAGTAAAGGACTATGTTGGCGTTCCCAAGGTCTTGCCTCCTATCCAAGACGGGGTGTTCACGTGGACTAACTGTACTAGACTGACGCAAAAGTATATATATCGAGCAGTGGTAGCCCATTCCAGCCCAGAGGAAATAAAGACATAACTTGTCTCACCCATGCTCCTCTGTCCATATATAAAGTCTGCATACGACCGCGAGGCTATCACCAACTCTCCCTCGTAGACCGGCGAGGTCCTCGAGAGCAAGACAGTCGAGCACGATGCCGTCTCTGGAGACATGATCGAAGTTGGCCCCAACTACCGAAGATGGCCGGCGTCTCCAAGCTGCGCCATCGCCATGTCTACGACATCGATGATATTGGACGCATGCTGTTTGGCCGCGTCGGCTACGAGGTTTCCGGCGGTGCTTACTGCCTCTGTGGGTTCATCTGGCCTCAAGATCACGCCTGTGCTGACGTTGTAGACTTGGCCTTTGTTGGCCTTTAGATCCCCCCCGAAGCCCCAAATGATAGCGGTCCCTGGAAGTCTGACTGCAGGCTTGTTAACCATCCGACCTTTATGGAAGCCATCTCGGCCGTCTCGGTCCTTGTCTTCACTTACGCTGGCACCCCTGCCTTCTTCAACATCGTTGCCGAGACACGAGATCCGCAATATTATATTACACTTGGGCACTAGTAACCTTGTAGATCACGGTTACTGTTGTCTAGACCATCGTCGGCGTTATTGTCCACTACTTCTGTGGTTCCTGTGCAGCCTCGACTGCCCCTGGCTCTGTCGGTCTCCTTATCAGGAGAGTCGGCTACGGCGTGTCTCTGCCTGGCTTGATGGCCTCTGCCTGATCTGATAGCCTCTGAGATTCTTCTCAGTCTAACAAGCCTTTTACTACAAAAAAACAGAAACTGACCATGAATAGTTGCCTGCCAAGCACATCTTTATCCGAATCCTAGGATCAAAGCATCTTACCGCCAGCACTACTATCTACTGGGCTACACGGATCAGGTCCACCTTTACCGTGTACCTGGTGCCCTCTTGGCAACGTCCCTCACATTCCAGCCCATGTGTTGCATGTGGCTGTAAGTGTATGATAACTGGAAGAGCGAAATCCAAGGACTCAAGTGGCATGCTGAGCTTGCCTACATTGTCTATCTGGTTCTTTCTAGCACTTTACTCACCATTGCTAGAACCTACGGATCTATCGTGGGTAATACCGATTTGTTCAAGGCTAACGGAGACACGCGACCTTGTTCTTGCGCCAATAACTCAAACTCTACTTTGACCATCTAGAGCAAGTTAAGTAGTGCGAGTATGTACGTTAGATCGGGACATGTAGATGGAATGCCCTCTCTAGATGGTGCTTAGCTCATGTATCAACTACATCTTCATTGAGAACCTGGTATTTTATGAGAGCCCATTGTTAAAACCAATCGCCTACTTGAGATATGCAACCAGAGCGCCTCGCCTGATACTCTGCAGATCTTGTCAGTGAAACACAACACCACTAGCTGCACACCATGACACTAAACATGACGACCAACCTAGTTTGCACGTATTCACTAAACCTAGGGAATGACAGTATTCTTCTTGTAATAGCCAAGAATGTCATGTGTGTTCCATATTCATGTCTTGAGTGGCAGGCTAGGCACCAACAAAGTATGTAAAAGGAGATGCTGCTTGTGGGACATTGCTAGGAACCAACAGCGATATACAGTCCAGGGAACAATTCTCAATGGCAAAGTCTACTCGTACGACAGGCCACAAGATCGCAGACATGTCCGATAATCCCAAGCCCGCAGTGGGATACATCCAACATATCGGATGGGGACGGAAACCATAGGCACAAGAAATCACGCCATGAGAGATATATTGAGTTACATTGTTCAACATTGCGCAGCTGCCACACAAAACACAGGATAAGGAACATGCAGCGATTGGATAGGATAAGCAAATAAACCAAAGCTTTTTTTGTAACGCTTGCTAATTTTCTTCGTGATAAAGTGGTATACAAGGATGATAAACAGGACCCAAACACCCCGAGATCAAGAAACCCATGCCGAGCAGATCCCTCAAAAGAACAACCCAGACGCTATAATGGTGTTCCACAAATCAAAACCATGCCGATTTTCCCGTCGCTTGCATATCGAGATGCCAATTCATTCATGTCGTCGCTGGTTGAATTCCGAAGCCGACGCTCGTCAGGTCACACAATCATGTTGGTGACCCCAAGACGGAACCCGCCCCCAACGCAGGGACCCGCTCTACCACAGCTGGACAAAGGACAAGCTCTTCTTAAGGGACTTGTCCAGCCAGGATCCATCTTCACGGGAACCCGCGGCGGGGGACTGAGTGCGAGCCCAGAGCGCCTGCGCAGTGAAGTCCCGGGGAGTCTCGCTGCTGACGGCGGGAAGAAAGGCCGACGAGGAAGACCCATGGGTGATTGGGGGCGGCGGGCGGGATGTGTCGAGTGCGCGACCGCGACGCGATGTTCCAGACAAGACGTGTTCCTTATCAAAGTCGCTCAAAGCAGGAGTCAGCTCAAGGAAGCGAGTGGTTGAAGTCGGCTTCCACAAATCATCCGCCAGCACCGCATGTGCGTCACGGCTATCAGGCTTGGACCAGAGTTGGTAGCTGGACGAGTCGGGGATGCAAGGGTCAGACTCGGCAACCATGTCAAGGGTCGTGCTATCCTTGTCGGAGGGTTCACTCGCGCGGATCGCTTCATCCAAAGCAGCGAGCCACTGGGCGGGGGTCGCGTCGACCCGACGGGCCGAGGAGCAGCCATCAGACTTGATAGATGAGGCTCGGGTGATGACGACGGTGGATGGTGCTGAATAGAACGACGCTTCTGAGGACGCGACCGAGGGAGTTTGCGGGCCAACTGTCGACAGCGCCATCCAGTCCGGAGACTGATCAATTGAAGCCTCGGCCCGCACAGACCAGAGGGTATCTGAGCTAAGCGTCGGCAGAGGGTCCTGCGAGATGCGCACCTTGGGCTTGGTCTCCAGTGCCGCTGGGAGTTCGGAAGTAGTACGGAAATTGTTCCGACGATGGTTCAGGCTAAATAGGCCCTCGAGAACAAGCGCATCCAGCTCACTCTGCAGCTTGACGGCAGCAGCGTTGGCTTTGGCATCCCAAAGAGGAGCCATGTTCCAGAGATGAGTGAATCCAAAGTCGGGGTAAGCCTCAAATGCCTTGCGTCGTGGGCGCTCCATGAGCAGGGCCGCCGGAGATAAGTTCGTAGTCCGGAATTCGGTGCGCCGGTGGCTCAAGCTAAACAGGCCCGTAGGCTCGTCATCGGCGCCGATAGCGAGGGCAGGCGCCCACAGGCCAAAATTGACCGCCTCAGCCGGCGTGGAGGGTTCGGAGTCGCTGTCCGAGGTGACCGAGGATGCTGCACTGGATCCGGACCACAATCCATCCTCAGACGGCTCCTCGGTGATAACGGATTTAGGAAGAGTCCAGAGCGAGTTGCTCTCGATGAATGCTGGCTCAGCCTCTCTAGGCTTTACTCGTGCAGCGTCGTCCATGACGATGAGGTAGGTCGCCCACGTCTCAGCATCAGGCTGGGGGAGGCCGTACGAGACCTTTTTCAAGACTGGGGGTTGAGACCACATGCCGGGCAGGGGTGTCTTTGTTCCCCAGAGACCGTGGTTTAGCTCCTCCAACTTCTTTGCTGGGGGAGACCAGAGTGAGTTGCTCTCAATCGTAGCAAGATCAGCCTTGGCGGGAACAACACGTGCAATAGCGGCAGTGGGAAGGTAGGAACTCCAGGTAGAATCGTCGGGTTGGGCAAGTCCCTTGGAGGGGCGGGAGACAGGAGAGCTGGGAGTCCACAGAGACATAGAATCAAGTTGTGTGTTGTACAGGTTCCAATGTGGGTTATGGTGAGAAGGAGAATGTCGAGGAGGCAGCGGGAATGAGAATAATAAAGAGTTGCTGTCGAGATTGGCGTCGGCGTGTCGGATTTGTATATGGCGAGCGGAGTTAGCGGGAGCGGCCTCGGCGGCAGAGACTCTGTCAGAAACAAGATGCGCCAGACCCTGGTTGCGGAGCTGCGAGGGTGTTGTGTCGACAGGCGTCAAAGTCCACGTCAAGGGACGCGACGGTGCAAGGGTGGGATTTGCAAGCAACTGGGGAAGATCTGTCTCGTGAGAGGCAACAGCGTCATTCATTGGAGCGCCAGGCAAGGATTGAGGCACGGGCGCGGTGCTTATTGATGGATCTGGCTCAGATGGCACGCTGCTTAGTGAAGCAGCTCCCAGCTCGGGCCTCGGAGGGGTCCCTGCATCGGCTGCCGAGCTCGCAATCAGATGCGCATCAAGTTTTGACAGACCCTGGCAAGCGCCCACTCGCTCGAGTTTTTCCTCAAGACCCTCCTCTCGGAGATCCATGTCCGTAGGCGTCATTGGTGAGCGGGGGCTCTGTGTTTGGCACCCCGCAGATCCTGGAGCTGGGCGTGCGTCTGTGCGTGACGAAGAGATATTAGTTGTGAGGAAATCCCTGGCCGTCTTGTTGTTGCTGTTGAATGTGCTGGTTTTGTCGTCCTCTTTGTGCTCTGATAATTTCGCCGAGTTTTGTTGTGCATGTGCAGCCTGTGACTTTGACTGTGCTTCCTTTTGCTCGGAGGGAAGCCCGGATTGTTCATGGTGGGTCTCGGTGGAGACGTTTCTCCGCCCGGGTTCCAGAAGCTTGACAATCTCCCACACGGTCGTTTCGTCCACAACACCATCCTCATCCTCATCCTCATCCTCATCGCTGTCGTACGTTTCGTAGTCAGACGAGTAGTAAACGTCTTCATCGTCCATCTCGTAGTCATCCATAGACAACAAGCCGTCATCAGACGACTTGTCCTTGGCGTCGCTCCCGCCATGCACACCACTGATAAGCGCCGACCCTCGACTGGCCATTGTGCCACGCATGGCCATAAATGTCAATGGCCTGGCTGTGGTAGCACAGTCTGATACTTGACCCCAAGGGAATTGAAATATCCCCAGCGTGCCGCGCCTATTGGGAAGTGGCTCTGGGTTCTCGAGGATGTCTGGGAGGAGGGTGGCACGCTTGATCCTCCGTGGGGGCTGCCGGGGAGTTGGCTGCTGGGTACCAACTTCCACCACTTGGGTTTCAGTTGTCCTGCGTGGTTCCGCTCGCCAGAGTCCACGGTGCGAAACCTGGTGTTGCGATACTTGCTTTTCCCACATCCGAGAGCTTTCAATCGTCAGAGGCTCCAGTATCCTCCTCCTCACCAGCCTGGTCGAGTCTGGAATTTCTTCTGGCGCCAGATCTGTCGCTGAAAGCTTGGAGGCTGGGGTCCAGAGTGACGGTGCAGTAGTAGCCGCAGCAGCGACAGATGTGATGGGGCGCCACAGCGCCGTCGCCGCCTTGGCAACATTATGCGTCTGTCCAACCAGAGTCTCAGACTCCTCGTCGTATTCGCCATCGTCAATCTCTCTTGGAGTAGGGCTTTCTAGAGAGGTTGAAGATCTGGGGAAAGACGAGCTAGTCAGGAGCTTCGATTTGCCGAGATTGGGGCCAGAAGTCGGTGAAACAAATGGCAGCAAATCATGGTCCGCGTACATCTCTAGGTGTGCTTGTCGATAGTGCAAACTCCCATGTCGAGAATCTCGGCTAGGCGAAGTTCCCACAGTAGATAGCGAATCCCGGCCGAGCATCGTGTGCCGGATTGCCTGCCATTGGTATTCTTGCTGGCTCAATTCCAGCTCTAGATTGGCCAGGAGTGTCGTTCTCTGATCATCCGCCGGCGCTGAACCAGACAGGCTGGTAAGATCGACCACGTCCTCACAAAGAGAATTAAGATTGTGCCCTAAAATGGATCATGATTGTCAGTACCAAAGATGGCAGTTATGAAACACGGGCGTGAACCAAAGTTCCCCATTGGATTACTTACTTTTATGAAAGATTTCCATACCATTTTCAGACTCGGACGATGGATCCGCTTGCATAATCCCACACTTGTCCGTCTTGCGGAGCAACAATGGCGCCGGCGGAGGACTCCGACGCTGCATCACTGAATACCCCCTATCTGAGAATGTTAGGCGAGTCTCCCCCACCTGCCTTGGCCCGAGATCTCGTCTTTCGGTGTTTTGCAATTCCTCGGTACGCCGGAGGTCCGATACAGGTCCGACGCAACGTGTTGGCCTGTGCATGGCCAGGAATCTATTGCTCAGCGTGTTCAGCGTTGCTAGGGGTCCTACTTGCCCCTCCCGCCGCACGTGGCATTTTGCCGTGGTCATGACTTTAACCGCAAGTGCCCTTTGTACGTGGATCTCCGTTGCATCCGACCGAACATCCCAATCGAGGTGAGAGTCGTCGTCGTGAATCGTCGAGTCAGGAGAAAATGGACCCAATTCCTCAATCGGAAGCACGGGTGAAGATCGTCGTTTGAGTCCCTTTGCTGCTTGTTGGCCATGCCAAGGCAAGCATGTTGCCAGAACTGTCTCGTCGGTTTCCTGATTGGCAGGAGAGGCGACTGAAGATTTGAGACTCTGTGGAGATCGGGCGGACCTTGCAGCTGCTTCATGGCTTGTCAATGTAATGGAAATTGCTTGGGCCGGGCGGTCAGCCTCGTTGATCCTTTGCATTTCGCCCGAGGTTGGCTTCGGTTGACTGAGGTACAACGGCAAGGCAGGGAGTTCGGGTACGGATAATGACCGTCTTCTCGTACTTGCTGTTGCATTCGGAGCGGATGCTCTCGTCTTTTTCCCTAGCATGGCGTTCGCATATTCGCTAAGCATAGATGGACTCAGATTGCCCGTTGTGAGTGGCTTGTAAGCTTCAGGTGAGTCCTTGGTCCGGATGGAACTACAAGAGAGCGATCGCTCGTGATGTTGTAGATTTGGAGATCCTTCCGCAGGAAAGATTGCGCGGTCAATGTCCCGTATTCTCGGTATCGGCCGTGGCCGGTGAACAATGGAGACAGCTCTTCTGTTCAGTCCAGGATCTGCCAACACTTTCGGTACAGTAGACAACGCCGATTTTGGCACCTGGTCTACTGACATCTTCCGTGGAAGGACCGATATTCGGGCATCTGCCGGCAAAGAGAAATTGACGATAGTATTTCGTGGTGCGCCAGCCATTTGTTGTACTCTGGTGTGGCCTCTCGGCGACGAAGCTACTCGATGTTGAAGAGTGGATGAAACGGACTTCAGAGGCGAATCTAGTGAAGGCGGCTGCCGAGGAGATCGTCGTCGAAGTTCTTCTACTCCAGGTGATAGCAAAACGGAGGTTGTGGTAGCCGCAGATGAAGTTTCCCAAGGAGTAACATATCGAACCTCATCAGACGGCTTCGTGGGGCTTTTCTGCTGGTAAGTCTTCATGTCCGCGCCTTGGGCTATCGAAAGCTTTCCGGTCTTGAACTTCCGTTGTTCATGCTTCGCGGCAACGGCCAGGTCCACGGTTGCAACCTTGGCAAACAAGTTATCGTCGTGGCGTAATATCGGTTTCGAAATCACCAGGGTCGAGTCGTTTTCCAATGCCCGTTGCAGTTGATTCCCGGACAGCTTCATTTCAGTAAGCGAAGGCGGCGACTGGGTCTTGGGGGGAGGGACCAGTCGCCCCTGTACGGGGACTCCGCCCATCCCAACAGTTGCTTGCCCCAGAGCTGGCATTGCGATCACCGGAAGTTGTGCTGCTTCCAGCGAAGCCATCGTAGAAGAGTTCGTCCTTTTCATCTCAGTCCGTTCTGCTCTCTCAGAGTTGTTGTGCTGGCTTGTGTGCGTAGAATATGGAGCCGATATACCTCGGTTATGCATTTCGTATCGTGTATCCGAGTCATAGGGGCCATTCTTCGGGGTACTCGGCTCGTAGCTCGTGGGAAGAAGACGACTTTGGAAGAAAGCGAGGATTACTGAACGGTAAGCGTATGTTCTTAACGGAGAGGTATGGACGTACCAATGATGATCAAAAGACCAACTGCGGGAACCGCTGTTCGTGCAACAACGGGCACTGACCGAATGCCTAGCATCAGAGGAGCACTGGACTGAATATTTGTCAGAATTTGAGTTGCCTTGGTTGTCGTCGATGATGACCTACAGCTGTCCAGATGCCCAGGCTCACGGTGATGGAAAGAAGACTCCGGTCTTGACGAGTGCCGTGAACTTCCCAAGCGCCCTTAGCACGCCCTCGATAGGTGACGGTTGTTAAGAGGAAGGCCACAAAGACCGCGTCGATCGCGGAAACAACGACACCAACGGGCAAGATTGATGTATGTGCCTGACATACAGCATCAAGTTGTGGTCGTTGAATCCCAGTAAAGACACCACCCAGAATAAACCGTAGGAGTACATAACATTGACCAATAAGGGCTCCTGTAGGTGATGGTTTGTAGTCACGGTTGGTGATCCAGAGCAGGCTCTGCTGCATAGATACCCGCGAAAGCTGGTCGAAAAGAGATGAAAAGATGATGGTGATCTGGCAGTTTGTTGGTGAGTTGATATCGAGCAGAAGAGCAACGAGCTCAACTTGAGCCCACAAGATGGAAGACATAAGAAATATGATAAAGGCCAGCCTCGGGCCATCTCGGATTATGCTGGCGGCACGGCCTCTGAAAACAAGCAGAACAGTTGCGGTTGCAGCATGCACGACTAGGCCACTATTTGATTTGAAGGTCAGCTTGTGCGCCCGTGATGATCAAGAGATTACTCACAAGGAAAAGGCAGCCACCAGGGCCTGCCGACTAGTAGAGCTGGTCATAACAGCGACATAAGTATTAAATGAGTGGTCAAGGTATTAAAGCCAATCAATGACTTGTTGAAAAGAAAGCTTAGATCGACTAAGACGCGCAACCACGGTGAACCATTGCAGCGATACCGGCACTGGTCACTAAACCACAAAGAAAGAAGCAAAGTTGAGAAAGATTACAATAACGAAAAAGAAGCATCCAAGTCCTTGACAGGGAGGCAAATGTTCGTAAAGTAAGCGGAGCTGCACTTGCAACGATGGCCATTGTGTCGGGTCTCAAACGGTTGCTTTTGCGTCAAACGGGCAGTGTTCGAGCTGGCTCGAAACGTCCGGCGCAGGACTTTGCATGATTGGGTAAATGCTGAGGTACATGGGGGTTGGCCGAGTATCGACAGTATCATCACGTCTTGTGAAACCCCAGGCGTCAGAGACAACGGTATGTTACGGCGGTACCTGAGACATGGGGCCAACTGGGGGCCAACTGGGGCCAGGCGCTTGACAACTCGAAAGAATTGTGTAGGTAAGTTGTCAGAAACCTCGGTAGCATGGAACAGTAATAAAAGATGATTGAAAAGAACCAGGAGAGCAGAAAATGAAGGAACGCTTAATTCAGGTCATTAAGTGAGGCCGCGTGATCGGAAACCAGATCCGATTTGGTTCCCGAGAAGAGGGAGAAACCGGGTCGATCGAGGCCTAACGACATGGTGATGTCGCGTTGGGTTTCCTGATAATATGCTGTCTTCCTGTAGAGACCTCAATCCAACTCCAACGTTGGGAAATCGAAATCGCACATTGTAGATACGATCCAGGAAATGAATGGAGAAATAAATAAAAAGAGAGAGAAATGAATCGAGGCCCTTCCACAGCGTGAGAAGTCGACAAGACGTTGCCGTTCGGACAGTGACCGAGACCTAGGATAGCGGGGCAGAGGAAAAGCCTGCCGTTGGTTCCAGTAGCCGCAGGTCATGCGGCGTCAGGGTGATAGGGCCCATTTCCCGCATTGTGGCACTGCTGAAGTTTCCTTACAAGGTTAATCAAGACGAGGGGAGAGCAAGGCATCAAGGATTACCGAGGATATGACGGAGACGGAGTTGCAAAAGTTGTTGTAACTGAAAGGCGATGGCAGGTTGAGTACTTATAACGTCAAGTGCCAAAAGATTTTAGAGTCCGGTAGTGCCCGAAGTGAGGCAGGGGTGCAGGGAGTTGCAGGAAGGAGCTAACACTGTTCCTTCTACCCTACGACTTCCCCGGATTTTGAATCAACTTACCTTGCCCAGACATTTGTTGAATTCGTATACCCGATCATCTTATATCCTACATACATCTGGTACATGAATATATGCTCGAACCCAATGCATTAATTATAGCGCTGGTTTCCCCTTGGTATGCCGACTATGGCAAACCGGCAAGCATCAGTCTCTTATCCAGAAAGCACCCATGCACATCTCCCACTATTCACTGTGTTCCATCTACCATTCACTTTTACCACCCACAAGCTGACTATCATCGCCTGTCTCCCTTTTCCTTCCCTTCTTGTTCACAGCCGGTTGTTACCGGTCATGATCAACGTCACCGACCGGCCCGGTACCCAAACTTACAACCACGGAGCCGACAGGTTGAACCGGCGAAGACGGAGCATCCGAAAAAGCCCACTCCGACGCCCGAAGACCCTGCCGCCGCTCTGCAGACTGCGTCTGAACACAGGGACCCGAGGCTCGTTATTAGGAAGCTCCGAAATACCACATTCGTTGGATATAGCTTACATCTTGTCTTGGAGAGCCTGGAAGTGCAAGCTATTGCGGTTCTCCAACGGTGCTACTCCACTTGGTCTGGCGTGTGCCCCTTCGGAATCTCCAGTTTCGCTTCCCCGCGAACTACAAAAAGAACTACATACGCATCTCACCAATCGATGCCCGTGGGGTGGTCAGATGCTAGAGTTAGCGCACCACCACTACCGACTCGCAAACATCATTTACTAGGGTACTGCATTAGCCCCAGAGACTTGAGTTAATGTGTGGATGCTGCACCTTGATCAAGTATAACACCGTTGTCAAGTACCTCTATGCCTAGAGGGTTGGTTGACATCTGCACGCCCTTGACGGGTTCGGCGCAATGCACCGAACAACTCTGTCCGATATCTCGGCTCCGGCATATATACTTATCTTGTGACTCAGGTGTGGTATCTGTAAGCGGTAGTTGAGTAACACAGAAACAGTATAAGATCTGGCGAGTTCAGCACCACTTGACTCAATATTTGCCCTAGCTCATCGAGTGTTATTATCAGGAGCAAACTCACATAGATCATAACATCATATACATAACTCAGTCCTCACCATGGGCCGCCACGACCTCGAGTACCCAAAAGAGGCCACCAACACCATCAAGCGTGAGAATGATCGCGCTGTCTACGCTCTCAAGACAATCCACAACATAGTCAATTCATGCCAGATCCTCCATGTCTCCTTCAACACTTCTTCTCAGCCCTTCCCGGTCATCCTTCCCATGATCGGTCACATGGGCTCCTTCGACCGTCCCAGTGCTGGCCTCGGTGACCCTCTCGACCTCTACTTACACGGCTACGTGTCGAGCCGCATCATGAATCTGGGCCGTGCTGGCGCCGAGGAGGGCATGCCTGTGTGCATTGCTGCGTCTCATGTTGATGGCATTGTACTTGCGCTGTCGGCGTTCTCGCACAGCTACAACTACCGTTCTGCCGTGCTCTTTGGCCACGCCACGCTCGTCGAGGATGAGGCCGAGAGACTGTACGCCATGGAGCTCATCACCGATAAAGTTGTCCCCGACCGCTGGCGACACACTCGTTTACCGCCGACCAAGGCTGAGCTTCAGAGCACTGGTATCCTCAAGGTACGCATTGCCTCTGGTAGCGCAAAGATGCGCACGGGAAGTTGCCACGACGACAGGCAAGATATGGGGAACGAGGCTATTCAGAACGAAGTTTGGACGGGTGTGTTGCCTATTCACCAGACGATGGGCGAGCCAGTTCCGAGCTCGTACAACAGGATTGATGTACCGGGCTACATTGCAGAATTCGCCAATGAATTCAACACGGACAACAAGCAGCACTCTCTTGATGTATCTAGGGACTAGCTTCGAAGAAAATGGGTACAAGGGGAGGTATGGCGATGTAGTGAGGCTGGTTGGAGATGTAGTTATGATTCATGCGACTCAGTATAAAGGAAAATAGTGGCTTGTTCCCATGGGGGGACATATATGTACAACGCTACACTTTGTTACTAGAGAACCGGCAAAACCTCGATCTACTCATCGACGATAATCTTAGACCCCGGGCCTCGGAGGGGTTCTATAGCTAGTCTAAAGCTCAAGAAAGTGTCGTATAGCTATCCTACAAGAAAAGGTTATATGACCTCGGTATGTAACCAGTGAAATATATAGAACCCTTTGGTCATCTGCAAATGTGTTGGCTCTTCTGCGACGTCGCTGTACATCTCCAGACAAAAGATAGCTAGGTGATGAATCTACCACTGCTCCCAGATCGTGTCCGGCAGCACCGACCTCATGATCTTCCAGTGTCCCGCGGCGCTATGCTGATGCCACTTAGTCACCTTGCCGGTCCGGTTCTTCGTCAGAACGTCGGTGTCGTCACCAGCCAAGAACTCCTGCTCGGGGACCTCGTGTTGCGGCAACAAGAGAGCCTGCCGGGTGCGGCTCCGAAGGAAGTCAGTCGGGACCGGGCGGCGGAACGTAATCTCTCCGGGGGTCTTCCGGCAAAAGATGACCATGTTGGTAAAGTCGCTGCCCCACTTCTCGACATTGGCATCGTCGCGCGGGCTCTCGCGGAAGATGCGGCATGAGGGAAAGACCTGCTTGATGGTGCGGTAGATCATTTGTGGAGCAGGAAGGCCAAAGTCGCCAGCGTAGTTCTAAAGAGTCAGCGTGGATGCTAGAGTGTGTGTGGTCCGCGTCAACTTACAATCGCAATGACGCCGTCGGGCTTCAACAAGGCTCCCAGTCCCTGCAGAAATTCCAGTGTGAACAAGTCAACTGGCTCTGCACCGCCTGTGAAAACGTCGTGGACGATATAGTCGTATGTCTTGGACTTGTTGACCAAGTCGGCCGTATAGCTGACTGCGTCTGCAATGGCTGCAGGGTTGTTCTCGCGTAGATCAAAGTACTTCCGAGCAAACTCGTGAACCACCGGATCAATCTCGACAACCGTAGTGTCGATACCGTGGGACACAAGAGCAGACGGAGTGGTTCCAATACCAAGACCACTGTCACTGGTTAGCAAGATACGCCGAGGCGAAGGAGGGAACTTACACCACAAGAGCACTGGCCTCAGAGTCGGAAAGAGGAGCTTCCCTCTCAACAAGCCGCACTGCCTCGAGCATTACAAACACACCGTAGATTGGCTCCGACACCTTCTTTCCCTGGATCTGCACCCATTCGCCTCCAAGGAGACTATGGTCGCAACGCATAACCCGGAACCCCTTCTCTAGGTTTTCAAGGATCGAGACGTAGCCCGTCAACGACTCCTTCCGCTCAAGCAGCGTCCAGTTCTGCGCCGACAAGCTAGTGTTGAGCGATGCCGTAGCCATTGGTGTCATGACATGTGTGTTCAGAACCGCCGTGTGCAGAAGAGCAGGGATGGCCAGGACGAGAAACTTGGACGGCGCAAAGACGGCATAGATAGCTGCCAGCACCAATTCCAGCCCAACGCGCGTAAACACAAACGCAGTTCCTACGAGAGATGGAAGTCTATCATTGGCCAACCTCTCAGCCAGCCTGAAGAAACCCCACGAACCAATGCCCGGAGCGGCATCCGCCAAGAACTGAGGCAACTTGCCTAACTCCGCGTTTTCGAGATAGTCCGCCACACTCGCCGCCGAGAGAACTGCCAGCGGGAAGAGCGTGAGCACCTCAGTAACGAGTGGTCCCCACCATGAACCAAGCCGCTCGCTGAAACCACCCAGGAGGAACTGGATGGCCGGCACGTGCAACGCGACGAGCGGGAGGATCTGAGATGTGGAAAGAGGGAGCGCGCTGTTTAGAAACACGTTGCTTGCCCATCCAGTGAAGCATCCAGCCATAATGACAGGAGCATGCGTAACGGCCGAAGGAATCGACCCATAGATAGGAGACAGGTTGAGCTGCGACGCGCTGGAGGCGATACCCAGGAGGCTGAGTACAAGAGCGGTCTGGAGATAGATGGACGCTTGTCCGGTGGCGCGCTTAGTCCATGTGTTTTGTCTGGCTTTGGCCGCGAGTTTCTCGAGCTCCATCTCGAAGCGTTGAGGCGTGAAGCCCTCAGGCGCGCCGGTCGCCTGGTTGGATGAAATCTTCTTCTTGGCCATTGTGACAGAGAGCGAGCAGTGAAGTAATTGATGTAAAGAATATATGCACAGAGAGAGTATGTACTAGGAGAACGAATAGCAAATATATTAAAGACAATTGGAAGGGATGGGTTCAAATGGCCTGCACCTGAAGCTCCGTTGATGTTTGACGTTGGAACTGCAAAACATTCCTGAGGTTGACGTGGAGGGTTCTTTGTTCCAGAGTGTGGCTGGTGCTGTGGCGGGCCGTTCGTGACCCAGTGTAATACAGCGGCGCGAGCAGAACAGCCGAGACATGGAATATGTTGTGGAGGGGGATTATAGAGTCAGAGAAATGGGTTAAAGAAGAAAGAGATAGAAACCTTTAGTTTGAAAAGACAGAAACTTGCTTGCTTCGATACCTACCTACTGGACGTCAACCTAATTAATGACTGAGCTAATGACCCGGATATAGTGGCTGAGCATACTTCATGACTATAACCCGTAAACTTAGCGAATAGCTCCAGAACTGGTATTCTATAGATAACATGAAAGCATCAAAACATAAGGAGATTCTCTATTGAAATATTGAAGCTTATTCACGTAAAGCTAAGGTAACATTGGATGTTGGGGATATCGCGTGAAGTAGTTCCATACACCGTCTCTACCGTGAGACCATGAACTGGTCTGCTGCTACATCAATTCCATTTTAGAGCTTATTATTCTGCTTAGTTTTTGTATCAGCTTCTATGTTAATTCTTTGTTACTCACACCTACTAATTCCCCGCCGTACTCCTCCGGCTCGTTGAGGCGTCCTTTGTTGCAGAAACATCGCGATGCGAGCGTCCGTAGTTTAGATGACTGGGCCATACATCTTCTGGGAAACTCGAAATGTCTTTGAGTCATGAGGTGATAGAAGGCAGCCACAATTGGGAGATAAAACTGCCTCGTAATCTTTGTTCTCTCAGCCAGTATGATATCGTAGCACAGCAGAACTTGCAACTAGGCCCCAGTCTTGAACAGATTACACATAATCAAGACACACCGGATCTCATTAATCCTCGCGGTTTACTTGTTCATTGGGTGGAGGGCAGCGACTGATGGCACGCAGCGATGCAACATCGGGGTTTCCCGCAAGACGCACAAAACACAATGAGCTAAATAACAGCACCGGCGGAATTCGAGAGTTCCATAGATACTGTCAATCCCGAATCCGTAAAAGAAAAATATAACCATAGTACATCTTTTCAGAAACCTGGCAAGTACCTCCGTCGTCTGACAAGAGTAGGAGACTTGGTGTATTGTTGAGTCTTAAGTTGTACCTGACCGCCTCGACTAATTCGTCTCTGCACAGCCCTCCAATGATGCCCAGACAAGGACCTATGTATTAGTTCTGCCTCTTTAACCATCAATGACACATTCGGACCTTGATTGCCCTTCCTCCCGGCCATCCCTCCTCCAGACCGGTATCCAACTTCCGGACCGGCTTCCGTTTCTTGTCCGGCTACTATGATCATGTGCAATTAATCCCGGGATGTATTTCTCGGTCAACTAGGGGGAAAAATCTAATCTAGTGAGATATGTATGTTGTCCTCGTAGCCGGAATTGATGTTTTGCTGGCTCGTCCCTTGAACGACTTGCCGGTTGCGTCCCGGCCTGCCATCGAACTAGCCGCTCGGAGGTCCGCCCGCTACACATACCGGCTGTCCCCGCGTTGGCTGGCAACCTTGGAATTTGCCAAATCAGGCAAGTATTGTGGGAGTCTCCTACGTAACTACAGCCGAACCTCGGAGTCACTGAGCTGCCTAAACGAGACCCCCCTCTTGGCCATCACAGGCAACCTGCCTCTGCTCATGGGTCCCGGACTTGACCTCAAAGCCCTCACCATCCTCGCATTACGTACAAAGCCAAAAATAACGAACCACTCAGCTGGTAAGGTAATGGTAATCAAGGGTCCATGGGGCTCGGGGACAAGTGGGGGCCTTTCGCCGGCCGCTCGGCTCCGATGCATGGGTTGTGGGAGTTGTGTGAGTGGGCTAGTGGTGCATTGAAAGCGGTGGGGTCGGATCGTGAACTGCCAACAGGCTGGTTCTAATTTACAAGCCTGGTTGAGGTTCTGGTGGAGTTGAGCTGTTTGTGTATGTTGTCATATCCCGTCAAGTCGAGTTCACCGAGGCTTATTAGTCGGTAATGCCACACGTGGTAGCGATACCATCTTTGTTCATATCAATCTAATCATGTCCATCTCGAATAACCGTCATACCAAGTCATGTCGAGTCATATACCATGTCCCAATGTCCAGTATACCATCTCATATCATGCGCCTCCATGCCAACTTCAGTTCATGCTTCGGACCCCTCCAGAGGGGCTCCGAGAAGGTATCAATCATCCCAAACCCATCAAATGGCCAGAAAAAGAAAACCGGCCGAAATGAGCCCCAAAAAGATGACAACACGCCCATGCCAACTCCTCTGCCGTGCAAAACACAATGCAGCAACAAAGACAGAAACGCCCGAATAATGCATGCCGTAACCAAGCCTTTGACCAATCGTCCCCTGATCAAGAGACCTCAGAGTTCAGAAGCTGACTGTTCAAATCTTTCTCATCCTCTTCCACACCTCACATCCTCGTCGCGTAGTCCTCCATATCGTCATCGCTGCTGTCATCCTCATCGCTGCGTGGGCTCTGCATATTGCTGAATTCAGCGCTCGGTATGCTACTCAGGCTGTCAAGAATGCCACCGTTAAAAGTCGGGGGAGCAGAAGCCGACAGATCAATGTGGCTACCGTTGCGACTCATAGACGGCTTCTCAGGCAACTGCTTCAACAAGCCTGTCGAAATGTCCAGCATTGTCATGGCGAACATAGTCAGACCCTTGCCTTCGCCGGGTTTCGAGCTTACAGATAAAGTCCAGCGATACTCCCCAAGGCGGCGGCGATACCAGTCAGCCTCCTCACGCCCAGGCGATGTAGCCCAAAGTAGAGAGCCGAAAGTGCCGATCAATGCAAAGTTTGTCTTGGACGCAAAGTACCAGAACGAGCGCAGATGGTTCGGTGTCAATCGGTTGACAAAGTCCATGGCAGAGATGAGGCGAGCCTTGGCGGCACTGCGACAAATGTGCTCCACGTACGAGTCAACCGAGTTGGCCGCCGAGGCCAATGATCGAATAATACGCCGATGCAGTGTGATCTCTGCTGCGAAATATGCCAAGTGAAGGTATCCGATGCTCGACAATCTGTTGGGTGTCGGGTTGGGTGACGAATAAGACGAGTCCAAACGGATCAGCTGCGGTAGTCCTCCATACCACTCTTTGAGCTTTAACTGGATCGGTTTTGCGAGCGACAGCACCAGATGTGTCCCTTGCGGGCCTGCGCTTGTGACTGTCTGCATCGCTTGTAGAGTATAAAACGTGTCAAGAATCTCGGACAGGATTTCCGAGAGCTGCACTACTCGCATAAACAGCATCCGTCCTCTCTCGATATCGAGTCTCTCCTCCGCATCGTTCTCGTCCCATTCAACGTCGGGAAAGTCGTTTGATGTGAGGGGCTGGACACCCCAATTAGTAGCAAAAATATGTGATGGCCGTCCGTGGACAAGAGATCCCCATTTGTCCTGCATATAGAGAGCCCACGCCAGTCGTTTCCTCAAACCCTTCTCCCACGGGGGGATTTTCCAACCTGAACAGTCGAGATGCAGGCCCAGCTCGTGCCCCAAAGCCACAAGTTGTGCTGTTGGCGCCCACTGATCGCCCTCGGGTCTCTGAGACAGAAGAAGGCCTGCCTGGATCGTGGACAGCTTTGGACGAAAAGTAGCTTCATCTAGAGTGGCGCGGACAATGGCCTCGAGCTCCTTGACGTTGGGGCGCGGTAGATGGGCCAGGTCTTCGTTCTGATCCCACCAATTGATCGCGAGTATATACACGGCAGCTAGGAGAGGAGGCGAGAACTCTCGGTATGAACGTTCGTACTTTTCCATAAAGACGTGCTTCTGGATAATGGGAAACCCGGGGTGAACGACTCGGAAGTAAATATCGATAAGGTGTCGACCATGGGGGGCCACAACGGACTCGACATGATCGGCGTCCTGTGTCACATGCTCGTGACCTGGAGTGTTGCTGTCAGGCAGCATCAAGAAGGTCTCGTGTTCGCTGACTTTGCGGAGTGTGCCTCTGGACAAGAGGCTCTCGTCGTGGGGATCGAAGGAAGAAAGGTTGATGAGGGAGGGCTCAAAGTCGGTGGTGGGACCGATATACTGGCTGTAGCGATCGCCCTGAAGGCCCAGTGTACGTTTCAGCATGGTAGGGCCGCCAACATTGGCCATCTCCTCCAGGAACGAGCTGCTAGCGGCGGTGCTGGAAAGGCTAGAGTTGTGGTTTCGTCGCCTGGATGCGAGACCCGGAGAGCTATGCGCCAATCATATGTCAGACGAGACTGGCAAGGACATGCACAGCAAACAAGCACGAGTAATGTAAAGGGTTTCAGGGCAGAGGAGTTGGAAAGGGAGAAATATGATTGACGCAGAGGAAAGGCACAGGACAGTGGAGTGTGGACAAGACCAGGATCGGGGGGTGGAGGCTCGCCCGCGTGGGGAAGAAG
>JABEYC010000499.1:0-28393 GCA_013266195.1 Fusarium zealandicum | reverse complement strand
ATAAAGTTCTATAGCTTAGTTATAGCGTATATAATCTCGATCTATAATCTAAAGGTATATTTAGGTAGGTTCTCTCTAACGATCTTAAACTTGCGTTTAACCCTTTTAAAGGTTTGCTCTATAATGATTCGAATTCTCGTATACTAAAGGTTGTATAGCTCCTTCTCTATCTGTAGCTTATTTATAGTATTCCTTTAGTTTTCGATATAATATCGCTTACTTAGGTAGGGTACTAAGATGCCCTGCTAAAGCCTAAAGCCTATATCGCTAAGGTAAAACCTTCCTTTAAGTATCCTAAAGCTATAGTTGGTAGTAATCTTCGTAAGGGTTAAGTTATATATCGCTCCTTTAGCGCCTGCTAATATATATAAGAAGGTTCTATCTATCTATACCGTAGTAAGTATATTTTGCGATATATTACTTTTTCAGTTCTAGAACTTCAATCTATAGGCTATAGGTACCTTAGCGGCTATATATGTGCTATCTAGAGTACTAATATACTCTATAAATGTGCTATATTTGTTATCTAGGGCAACGTGTATCGCGATATAGTCGTTGCTTAGGAGGGTAATAAATACCGTGTAAAGCTTATACATAGCTTGCAATACTTAACGGAAGGCTTGAGATATCGAGCTTTGGCTAACTTTGAATAGTAAGGAGGCGGTTTATTAATTCCCTCTTGATTTAAGGAGCTATAGGAAGATTATAAGTTTCTGCTCTATAGTTTAATAACGCGTGCCTTAGAGATAGGTATTGATTAATAGCTAGTTGATGAGCTTATTAAAGGTTAGCTTTATTATCTAGAATAGCTTAAAGAACCGTCGGTCTAACCCCTAAAGGAATAAGAATGTATGCTAACGAGCCTTACGTAGGCTATTAGGATGGATAATACGGCGATTAGCTAGATCTACAACCCGTCTCCTCCGTTACTATATTTCCCGTTATTTTTTATATAAAAGAAAGCTAGCTATAGTAGCTATAGCTAGTACGATACCGCTTCTTTATCTTCTAGCCTAGCAGGCTCTCGATATAATGCTAAAGCTTTCCTGATAGTATTAACTTTTTAGTAGGTTATACCGCGTATATTACAATAGCTACTACAAGCTCGATTCTAATTATTAATTTATTTTTTTCTAGATTAATAAAACGGTAGAATTACGAGCTCTTGGGCCTAGTTCTTTAGCTTTAAGAGGGATAGTTACTAAGCCGCTACACTCAATAAGGGAAAGTACTAAAAGATATATCTTGAGGTCTATATAACTTAAATCCGTGATTATCTAGTGGGTTAAGAGCGAATTTATGCCTCGATGAGGTTAGGAAGCTATTTTCTTTTATCTTTGCCCTATAGGATAATTACAGAATTACGTTAATCACCTCACCGATCAGGGCCTAAGCCCCGCGTGGACCTCGGCTTTCAATTGTCGCAGCAGTGACACCACAAGGTTCCTAAAGTCGCATCAGGTGCAGTTGCAAGCAGCGCAAGCGTCCCCAAGACGAAAAGAAGACGTCCAGACTCCCACGCTCGGCCTCCACTCCGCGTCCCCAAGCCTGGGATCGGTGGCTTGCTGGTCGTGGGTTCCTGAGACGTGGTTGGCCAGAAGCCATTCTTTGCTTGCTCGACATGCCTGCTGCCAGACGCGATGACTGGCATTGGCGCTCACCCTAGTCCGGGTCCGGCCCCATGGTGGAGGGGCCCTAAAAACCTGTGCGTCACCATCCCAGATCAAATCGTCGACTTTTGCTGGCGCGACGGTGACTGAGGTGGGCGACACGAAGGCTACGGCCTGGGGGACGGTGGACTATTTGGCTCGCTGGCACCCACTCTGCGCCGCCGCTGGCGACCAAAAGGACCCCTTTGCTCGCGGGGTTTGCGCTACTTGTCCTTGTCACTCTCGGTTCTCGTCGCTCGGTTGGCAGATGCTCAGTCGTCAGTCTGCATCTCCACTTGCTTGGTCGTAGCTGTAAACGGTCTTGTTGCGGTGGAGGCAGCTGCCGACAGGATCTCCCGTGATAGCAAAACAGAGCAAAGGGGGCACAACGGGAACAAGGTTTGGCCATATCAACTTCGTCTTGCTTCCAACTTCAACCTAAAATCTACAACTTGGTCTAAGAAAAACGCCGAAACTCGTCCTCATTCTCCGCCTTCATCCCCCTGCCAAGAACCCATCATCATGATGTCGCTCTGCTAAGAACCAGACATGGCATGTTGCGAATCTCTCGGTATGGACTTGCTATAACAAGATCTTGTTCAACCACACTCAACACACGCGCGGCAACGCCATTTCTGCAGTTATCGACATAGACGTGCAGTTAGGACCTTATACACCACAAGCCCATGCCGGCTGGCCTCGTCTTGACCAAGCCTCGCTCTGAATCGCTTTGTTGCCTTGTACTCCCTCACCACAAGGCAACAGAAACACATTGACTGCCTTAAGCCTTGATGGGCGAAGCGGGCGGGTTCCAAGCATATCTTCCGGTCTGGGTCACCGCCTGAACGCCTCTTTTACACCTTTGTGCTCCCCTCGAACCTCTTTCCCTCCTCGATCTTTGCCTCTCATCCTCTGCAAGACAAAGAGCCGCGGCTGAGAGGGTCACGTCACACCTTTGCTGACACGACCAATTCGAGGTCGAGAACCGGCAGAACAATCACGGATTCAGACAAAGACGCAGGTGCAGATGCAGTTCTAGAAGCGTGACCCGGCGCAAGAAGCAAGCAGACACTGGTGCATCTGCCCACGAACCGGCTCCTCTTCCACAGGCACCAGCAGTTCCGACCTACCTCCTAGCTTGCACTTACATATTATCGCCTCTCCGGCCCCTTTTCTCACACGTCCTCCTCTTCAGCCTGCTTCTGATTCACTTATCGGGTCCATTGAACTCTTCCATTTACACTTCAATCCTCCCCTCCCTCCCCCACCAAAAAAAACGCGCGACATCTGTGGCTTAAAGGTGCCTTGCAGATCACCTGCAGAACCAAGACCTCCAATCATCATGTCTACTCCCTCTCTGTCCGATGGGCAGCTCACACCGACTGACACCGACCCCGATCTTTGCTTCTCATCATGTGAAGATGACTACCTCTGGCCAACTCCTCAAGATGTTACCGAAATGTCTATTATGCTTCATGGAAGCGCTGTTCCTCTATCGTGGAATCGCGAAAACCTTAAAAGACTTCCAATGGGCACTCGCCCAGTGAAACTTATTGGTGAGGGAGCTGCCAACGTTGTATTTGAACTGGCCCTCCCAGAAGGTTTCCCTCGGGCCCACGAATTCAAAGGTATATCATATTCTATCCAGCTTCCAGTCCCGGCATTGGACTAATTCGTCATATAGGCTGGCTCCTTCGTGTCGCCAAAGCTCCTGCCAATGGTCAACCCGCAAGATTCAACTACGTCAAGCAGCAGGAGTTCTATGCGAAATCAATAACGCCCTATCTTAAAGCTCATGCTATTAAGCAACAGCTTGTCGTCCTCCGCCACACCAACATCATTCCCCAGCTCAACGCATTTCTCCGTTCAGTAGATCATGAACGCAAAGACAAGTTCAGGGGTTCTTTCATCTCCGAGTCCAACTGGGGTCTCTTGGTGGAAGACATGCGGATATCCGGTAAGTTTATCTTTCCAGCTCTTCCATACCTGTCACTCATCGCTGTGTAGATCCTGGGAATAGCATTCTCATCGAGTTCAAGCCTAAATGGCTGAACCAGTCACCGAGCGCCCCTTCAGGCGCCATACGATGTCGGCAATGTGCCATGGAGCTTTTCAACTTCCTGCGAGATCCGAACCCTTCTAGACAAGTCCCGGAGCGAAAGCCCTGTCCTCTTACGCTTGCCAATCCGGATGCCCCAGATACGATCAGCTCACCTTTTCGATTTGCTCCTAAACTAGCTTCCATGTCCGACAACAAGCTCGTGCGGGAACTTCTCAAGAAGACGGCCAATCACCAGGTCATCCGCGACCTGAGAGCCCTCCAGAACCTTGCCGACTCAAACGGCCCTCTGCGGGCGGAAAAGAACGACCCCATGTTTAGTTTGGCCATGACAGTCCGAGACTGCACATGCTTCGTCCAGATGAATCTGGGTCCCGATGTTCCCCCCAAGCAACGCCTCCGGCTTCGACTTGGCGATTTTGATCTCAAGGATACCGAAATCAAATTCAGACGGTGGACTTCGGCTGAACGCGATCTCATTGACTCGGCCTGCTACACAGCTGACTGGATCTTATGTAACGACAAGTATTACCACCCACCCACCAAGTGTCTGTTGGAATGGACCCGCCGGCGGGACCAGTACGTGAGCATCATCAGTATTAAAGACAAGGTTTCGGTTTGCAGCAAGGCAACCCACTTCCCTGTTGAAGCGATGGCTGTTCGCGCCGACTTGCACTGGATGATGACAGATCCTTCCAGGCTCAAGGCGTTTCTTGAGCCCTACAAGAAGGACAAGCCAAGGACGGAAGTGTCTCCGTTCAGGACTGAGCCTCCGTAAGTCTTACCTATTCCATATTTAGATATTATTTCCGGCATTCCGGCTAACATGCTGCAGGAATCTCCGGAAGTGGTTGACACGTGGTTCATAACCCATGAACACGTAAGATCTCACGCGAGACATTCGCGGGGGTAGCATTCTCCTTTGTATTTTTACATCATTTGGGATTAGGTCATATTGGTTTATCATTAGCGACGGCGGATTTGCATGGCATGGATACGGTTGGGACATTCATCAAGAGGCAGGCGTTGGGTTATGGGGGTAGCATTTCAACCGGTCGGCTGGGTATCTGACATGCATTCATGGGAGGTCGCATTAGCATGGAAGGGCAGGCATATTCATTTCAATACTCAAGATCTATCGTTCTCTCACGAGTATCCCGTCAAAATTCATTACAGCTCCCCAAATCTATTCTAGTAACATGCTTCTCGTCTATATATCTGATATTGTAAAGCTCAAGAAGCTTCCGACTGACAAGCCTCCCACAAGGCACAGTCCCATGAAGCCGCCAGCAGCCTCACGTTCACTCTCGTCAACCCACTCGCCCGAGGCCATCATGAAGCTCGAACCAAGCCAGCCATTGGTGCCGCCATATAGCAGCTGCACTACAAAGAGATAGAAGAAATCACTTGAGACGACAGCGCCACGACCGCCGATGTTGCACAGGAGGTAGAGGGGTAGGATACTGAGACGTAGGACGGCGAGACCAAACAAAGCAGCTGGCCGGTGCTGCAGGGAGAATGGCATCATGGTGGCTACGCGACCGCTTAGGTCACCGAGATTCCAGAAGAAGAAGCCAAGCGGGATGAAGGCAGCCGGCTGGAAGAGGAGTCCAGAGCCCTCCTTGATAGAATGGATCTTTGCCGTGAAGACAGGCATGAACATTGTCGCAGCAAAGGTGAGGGCGACACCGGCAGCGAGCCAGTGGAGCTTTTTGAGGAGGTGCCACAGGGAGGTATGCTTGCGGGCAGCGCGCTCGGCCTCTTCGATGCTATGCATAGAGTCGGCCATGGTCTCAACCATGCGGTTCTCGATGATGTGGTTGTGACGGCGAACCAGCGGCACGGATGCAAGCAAGGCCACAACGGAGACGACGACGGCGGTGAAGAAGTAGATGAAAGCCGAGGTCTGCCCTTCGTCGGCGGACGGTGCATCTTGCTTACTCTCACCGGGCGGAAAGGCGAGGACGGTAAAGACCTGTGCAATCGGGGGCAAGACACCGGCGACGCCCTGGCCGGCCATGATGGCCTGCATGTACTCTGGGCGGCCGAAGCTGGCGGCAAAGGCAAAGGCGCCATTCTGGACGAGAGCCGCGGCCCACGAAGCGCCGGCGACTGTGAAGAGGATGAAGACAAAGTAGAGGGCGGGCGACGCGCCGAGGCCGAGAACGGTAGAGGCGGTTAGGAGGCTGAAGATGATGACGTTCATGACCAGGGCTAGGTTGATGCGGAAGGGGTACGATGCCGAGTACTGGATGTTGGTCAGGATCAGCATTGCGCCGAAGTTGGTCACGGTGGAAACAGTCAAGATCGCAGACTGGAAGTTGGCCTGGATCCAGGCGTCGCCGACGAAGCGGCTGGAGAAATAGGGAGCTGCAGCAAGAAACATGTTCCTGGATAGATGTATTAGCTATCGCGTACACAGAGGCGTGTTGTTGTGAGAAGCTTACCAGGCCCAGAGCATGGCAACGCCAAGCAAGGCAAAGATGTTGTACTCCATCCACGAGAAGGGCGGATCGTGCTGGCCTTGGAGCACGGCAGAGCCCTCGAGCACGGTGGCCTCCTCTGCGCCGTTGAGAGGCTCATATTCCGAGGCTGATGACGGTCGACGGCCAAATGTCCTGCGGATACGATCCATGACGTCTTTGTTTATCGACGCTATCGTCTCTGGGATCTTTCGTTCGTCGCAGATGTTGAGTTTATGCACAGTTGAACAGCGCAAGATATCTTGGCGTCGTGGCAGGCTCGCCAAACATATAGCTTCAAAGCCGACGTCTGCTATGCCATGGATGATGCCTCCGTAGGTGTGCGTACCGCTGCGTCTCGAGCTCGGCGTGGGTGTTGACGGCGGGCAGGCACTCAAGTCGCCTGACACCCGCGCCCTGGTGATAGCAGGCACGGCGTCGCGGGTCGGGACGTTTGGTAGATGGGGGTCGGTCGTGGTGATGCACGCGGAAACCAAGATTGGATGGTTGATGTAGCTGCCGAGAGATAAGGAACGGGGCCGACGGGAGCGACTGGGGCCGGGATCGGAATGGGGTCCGTCCATGTGGCCGAGTCAGGCGGAGGCTTTGGCGGAGGGCGCTAATAAAAGGCCGCCGGAGCCAACCACTGAGGGCTTCCCTGTGAGTTGCCATATTCGGTCAGGTCTGGTGCTTGAAACAACAGCAATGATAACTTTTCTACGACTCAAACATTCCAGCTTCGACGATAGGCATTTCTTTCAAGGCATTCGGAGATTTGCTTCCCGAAACAAAAGTGCGCATACTGTGTCATGATAATCCAGATGCTGCCCCTGTCGCCTCGGTCATGGAAGCACAGAGGTTGTACTGTCTCTGTTGGATCCATGTTACACGACATTGGATCCTTCGACGTGCCCTATCCTGCACCCAACCACATGTCCAAGATCACGAGCGTTTTTTTACCATGGTCATGTCCTGCGAGGGCATTCAACGAAGGGTTTTCTGCTGTTGCCTTCCCAAGACTAGTCAGATAGTCATGGTCCAAACGGGGAACTATCCGCAAGGCCCGTTCTGCGACCTCCACGTGATGGAAGAGCTATGCGATGCAAGTATGTCGTGCAGTGTTGATAAAACCGAGTTGAAGGGCAAGACTCAGATGAGAGGAACATTAAGTGAAGAATATCACATATGAGGAGGTTGTGTTTCCAAGTGTAACCTAGTATAGTTATGAACTAACGTAAGATACAGTTCTAGATTGTCGAACGTCTTATGTCTAGGATCTTATACAGGCTCTAAGGTCTCGGGATTGGGCTTCTAAATGAGTAATATGCTTTAGACATATTTATTTGTCTCATGGTTTCCAAGTATCAAAACGGCATCAGCCAAACCTACTCATTATCAAGAGGAAAGCGGTCGGTAAACTTAAAGGTAGCCAACCCATCCTTCAAGCTCTTCGCAGCAGCGTTCACGTTGCTCGCCAAGTACACGCCGTCTCCCTTGCTCACACCCGCTGCTTTGGCCGCCGTCTTCGCGCTTCCGATGAAGCCAACAGGCTTGCCCCAGTGGTATCCATCCACGATAATCTGCGCCGGTCGGCCAGGCGGGAAGAGCGTCGACTTCTCCTTACCCTCGAAGAGCGACTCTGCACCACCGGCAACGACAATGGCGTCAAATGCAGTGGCCTCGGCGCCGTTGTAGGTCATATCGACGTCGTCGTTGAGGACTTCGCCCACGATGGTCACCGTCACCTTGTCCTCGGCCAGTGCCTCTTTGAGAGCCTTTGCTTGTTTGATAGAGTTCTCGGAGTTTGTCGACGCCAAAACTCCGACTGTCAATGTCGCAATGCTTGGTAGCTTGGTGCCGAAAATGGATATTCCAGCTGTGGTGTTGTCGTGGTAATAAGTGTCATCGGCGCCAGGGGCTTCGAGTCCTAGCGCCCTTGCTACCCTGACGGCGATGTCGTGGCTCACTTTGTTTAGCTGGCGGAGCACATTCTGCTTGACGTCCGTGGACTGCAGATTACTTGTCTCGAAGCGGATGGCGTTGATTAGGAATTGCTGCTCGACCTTTGTCAAGGAGTTGTAGAATAAGCGAGGCTGGCTCCAGTGGTCGGCAAAGGTCGAGGCTCTCTGGCGCATCAGGTTTCCTGAGACCTTTCGGCCAGGGGCAGTGAAGAAGCCCTTGCCTTGGGTCTGGTTTGCTTGCTTAGGGTAGCCCTTGTTGAGGGTGTTGGGAGAGTCTGGGACTGTTAACTACTCTAATTCTCATCACTTGGGTGGAGAGATGTCTTACAAGGAGCAGTGTTCTTATGGATAAAGTTCTGGCCGGCGCCATCACGGTTGTTGTTGTGGATAGGGGAGATTGGCCGGTTGATGGGTAGCTGCTCAAAGTTGGGGCCTCCGTGGCGGTTTATTTGGGTATCGAGGTAAGAGAAGATGCGCCCCTGTAGCAGAGGGTCGTCTGTAAAGTCGATACCGCGCACAATGTGGCCGGGTTGAAACTAGAAAGGTTAGTAACGTCCTATCTACGCAATCGTGTGTAACATACCATGATCTGCTCAGTCTCGGCGAAATAGTTGACCGGGTTCGCGTCCAGTTTCATAACACCGATGGGCTGTAGAGGAACATATTCCTCAGGGATAATCTTGGTGGGATCTAGCACGTCAAAGCCAAAGGCGAGAGCCTGGTCCTCGTCAAAGATCTGGGCATTCAGCTCCCACTCAGGGCCGTTGCCTGAGTCGATGGCTTTCCAGAGATCGTCGCGGTGATAGTCGGCATTCTTGCCAGCAATGTGCTGCGCTTCGTCCCATACAAGACTTGCTTTGCCTTGTTTGGTCTTCCAGTGCCACTTGACAAACTTGGTGTCACCGTCATCCGTCACTAAGCGGAACGTGTGTACACCGAAGCCATCCTGCTCTTGTTAGACCTTGAGATGTACTTGAGAGCGACGATCTTACCATGTGTCGGTAGCTTCGGGGAATGCCATTGCCGGCCATTGCCCAGAATAGAGTGTGTAGCGTTGTAGTCTGTTGGCTGAAAAAGTCCCATGCCGAGTCGTGGGCCGTGGCAGCTTGTGGGATCTCGCTATCCGGTGAGGGCTTTACGGCATGGATGAGATCCGGGAATTGAATGGCGTCTTGGATGAAGAAGACGGGGATGTTGTTTCCAACCAAATCAAGTATACCAGAATCGGTGTAAAAGCGCGTTGCAAAGCCGTGAACATCGCGCGCCGTATCAGCGCTACCTCTCGAACCGGCCACAGTCGAGAAGCGAACAAACGTCGAAGTCCTCTTTCCTTTGGAGCTAAGAAACGAGGCCGCAGTAATGTTGCTGTAATCTCCATAGCTCGTAAAGGTTCCATACGCTCCAGCACCTCGGGCATGGACAGCTCGTTCCGGTACCTGTAGCGTGGTGTTAGTTCCACGACATATTCGTATGGGAGGGGGCCACATGCCCGCTCGTGATCGAAATGGGTAATCTTCTGGCGGAAGATGAAGTCTTCGAGCAGAGTTGGGCCACGTTCTCCGGCTTTTAGACTCTCCTGGTCCTCGAATGGGCCGCCAACGTCGGAGCTCAAGTATCCTTCGCTATCGTCAACCTCGTATTCCTGCACGTGTTCGCGAGAGCTCAGTTCGTCCCTAGCAGCCAGTCGACCTGGATCAGCAAAGGGGCATTGGCCAGCCGACAGGCTGGCAAGGCCCAGAGAGGCAAGCAGAAGCTTAGAGGACACCATGCTCGTGACGATAAGGGTGGTCAAGTAAGGTAAGTGTGAGGGTTCTCGAATCGTACCGTAGCTCTGACGGTGAGTTTCGGTCAATGCGAGCTTCCCAAGCTTCTTATAGTCACCGAAAGCCAGTGACAAACAAACTGATGACCGTGTGGGTTTGACCGGATAGCCTAAACAAAGGCACCATGCAGTATCCAGGGCCGGCAACGGATACAAACCGGATCTTCGGATGATCACTACATGAGGTGCAGTCGCTGATCATGATGTCGTAAGCTCCTTGGAGCAGTCAGTCCTAGCGAGTCTCTGCCTAGGTGCACATATCCTGGTTTAGGTGATAAACATGAGACCCCACTACATCTTGGTAGCATCTAAGCCTCATGCCTGTCCTGTGATTTGCACCCGTCGATGCGATGGGGATGGGATCGCGATGCATTCATCCCTGTGAGCCTTGTGCCTGGGATGAGTGAATAAACACGGACGTTGAGCTTCTGCAGTCAGCGTACCCGCGCGAGATTTCTCGGGATATACCTGTTACGAGGGTGTCAGTAGTGAAACCAAACGTTCCGCGATACTTGGCAGACGTAGGTAGCCTATAAGCACTCAAGAAAGATTACCAAGAACACCGGATCCTTGTGGGTTTCGATGAAACGTTGTGACTCTTTGATCGGGAAATAATCACACTTCGTACATACTGCGTGCGTCATGGACGTTGACGGAGCGTTACTGCTGGGCTCGGAGACGAAGACAAAATAAGCTCGTTACCGGGGATCGGCAGTGTAAATAGGGTCAGGGGACGAAGTCGCAAGTACCCAATCAGAACAGCTGAGTTTCCAACATGAAGCCGTCCATGGACGAGGCAGCACTACCACTATCTAAATCTAGGGTTTCATGCGCTACGGCAAGATGCCGAGATGCAGAACGGTCACAGCGGGTCACTCGATGCGCCTGCGAAGTCAAGTGTGGAAGAAGTATGGGCATGGATCTTCATTGGCTCAACGGCGGCGCACTTGCTCCGGTGGCTTGGTGATGTGATGGATATGAATAGAATCAACGATGAGGCTCTTTTGCTTGTTTCCTTTGCCGGTCGAGACAGCCGAGCGGGGTTGTCATGATAAAAGGGCCATCCTCATGCGGTTGGTGATAATGCAATGACGTTGAGCGACGCCTTCCTCCTTTAACAACGGGGAGGAGATTGAGCTTGGCGAGAACAGCTTCAGGGATATTCCTCGAGGGTAGGGGATGGGGATATCGGTGAGCATCGCGGGAGCCGGGCATGTCGTGGGATGTATCTACGTACTTGATGTGTTGGCTCCAGGGATGATTCCGACTAATTACGGATATTGTTTGACAGCAGCTCCAGGATGCCGAGGGAAAGAGGCTCAGACACAGGCGGGTTTGTAGATCTGTCAAAGTGACCTGGATGATAAGGATACCGTAGTGGAGTTGATGCGACAGTCAACCGGGACAACGTTTGCAATCATGACGTGGTCGGTATAAATCCCCAGCCTTCGATTTGTGGATTTGTTTAGCCCAAGAAAAGATCCGTCGGCTCGGGAGAGTTGTGCAGTAGATAGATGGATTATTGTGTAAGCCGCATCTTGGCCCTGGATTACCCGTGACTGATGGAGTCGTTGACAGAGAAAAGTCGATATACATCAGACCTTTTGTTTCGCTTATTCAAGGCTATTATAGAGCATACCCTACACCACCTACAACCACCTCAAGTTCTGTAGATATATCCAGGAACTTGACGATTCATAATAATCCACCCAAGGTATGGGGGAACATAACTCTTATCAACCCATTTGCATTGCCCCTCTTGTTTGTGCCGCCCTTCTTTATCCCGTCCTCACGGCTTAGTCCATCTAGATCGCTTGCACATCGAGATGCATCCGAACTAATGTCAAAGTCTATAAATTATCCGATGCCCTAAGCCCTGATGCGCGGAAGCGGTTGTTTGGTTCCCGCTTGCTCACCCTGCAACTGCAAGGGGCCTCTCCGGTCTCTTGGGCATTGTGACTGGATGAAAGCGTCGACGGGGACACCATCGTCAAAAGCTGGCGTCGCGGCACCTCCCGTAGTAGTCGGGGCTGAGGCCGGGAAGTAACATACATATACGGACAGAACGGTCCCGACATGCTGGCTGGACTCTGTGGTGATGAGTGACTTCGAATCGAACTCCGCAGAGTAGCATGGGGAGGTAGCCTAATGTTTTGTTACAATGTCTGAACAAAGGAATCAACGGGCATATACATCTACATGACAACGTTGCCATAGTGGTTCCTATGTTGGCCTTCACCTTCCATTGTAGTAGTTCATAGTGTGTGGCTTATAGATCATAGAGTAGACTACATTCATCGGGGTTTGTTCAACGTCCATCCATTCATGCCATTAACCATCATCCGAGTCAATCATGTCAAGTAAATACGAACTGCGCGGGCTAAATCGCAAGCTCCTAGACCAACTTCCATCCTCACAACATCAATGACAAGATCCCTCCCATAGGCTATCCAACTCCTGACGCAGCACAAACGCCAACACCTCGCTAACTAAGATCCCCCCTTATCCAAGAAGAATTCCCACCTCGTCCTTGGCTTGTGTCTCCCAAACTTTGAGTAAAATCTGACCCACGCCCCTGCGGTACGCAATATCGCCGATACGCTCGATCCAAAGCACGTTGACAATGTCAAGCATGTCATCCGCATCCACGTGCTCCTCGAAGCGCTCCGCAGGAAAGACCTGCGATCCTCGAAGTTCAGTGGCGGTGGAGATGGCGATAAACTCGAGACGCTCTTCGCCTTCGTAGTTGGACGACTGAACGCCCAGCCAAGCGTCGTGGGCGCGGAACTGGCCTGCCCAGCGATTTCCCTTGCTCCAGATATTGCCCACCGCGAGAGGTGGGTTTGGCCGGTCGCGGTGAGCAAGTGTAGACAAGAAGTCAACCTCGAAGAAGCCCGTCGTGGTTCGGAACGAGAGGAGCGGACCGGGGTATGCCTCCTCGCCTACGGGTGGCTCATAGCCACCCGTCTCAGGGGGCTCCTCGACCGGCACGGGGTACTTGAACAGCGCCGTGTCGTCGCTATCGTGTCTATAGGATGAGCCACTGCGAGACCAACCAAAGGGCAGATCTGCACCGGGACTTCGACGGCTCCGAAGGTCACGGAACTGTAGGCCCGTGTTGAGAACTGGGGCAGTTGCGGCTCGGTCTGTTAGACTCCAGGTCACGGTCGGTCTGATCCGGAATGGATGAGCGGACCGGTACCGCTTCGATTCTTGTCCCCGTTTCCCGGTGCGTGCCTCCTCCACATAGTCTGCGGCCGCTCTCCACAAAGTCAAGTCGACTGGAATGTTGTCGAACCACCAGCCCATCCAGGACCACGAAGGTAGGAATGGCGGCCGCGAGAGGGCCCTCCGTCGAATAGAAGCGTGAGGACGCCAGAGTAGTGCAATATCCAAAAACATTAAAGGCATACCATAAATGAAGCCGCCGGGAAACGAGCGGGACAGAACATGAGTAATACCGGCAAATGCGGGCAAGGTATCGTCGACAAGCGACAGCTTGCGTGCGCTGTAGTCCATGACAATCCGGGCGAACTCATCCAAATCAGGCCAGGACGGATGCTGAAAGGCAAAAGCAGCCTCTGGGATAATACCGTCACAGTCTTGGCGACCCCCCTTGAGCTTCTTCATCATACTATTTGGACTCCCTTGCCATGTCTCGCAATGGCACTCCCAAGTCACTGTTTCCTCAAAGAAAAAGACGCTCCGTCGAGAGTATAGGCGTTCGACGAGGGTCCAGCCTCTGGTGAACCATGGCGAGGCCAACACTAGGTCCTGATGGGTGCGACTGCTGGTCCGGATGCCGCGGGTCGACTTCTTGGGGTTGAGCGAAGCAAGTCCAGTATGGGCGTCGCCAGAGGCTGCCACGATGGTCAGGTAGGCGTTGGCAAAGACGAATGCCATATGCTTGACATTGTCGTCCATCTCTTCCTTGTTGTCTTGAACTATACAGAGCCGATCAACCCAGAGGTTTCGAATGCCAAGCTTCTTGGCTAGCCACATGGCGTCCAGGAACGTCTGTGGAATGTCCGTATTAGGCAAGCTATCTTGGAACGCCACAACGTTGGACTGGAGAAGCTGTGTAAACGCTTGCACCCCGCTTCTTTGCGATCCCCAAACATAACTGAGGGCAACATAACGGTCCTTTGGCGTCGCCTTGATGAGGCGGCGCTCGACAACATCGATAAGCCAGGATGGATGCCATGTGGCGATGTCGGCCGTGGAGGAGACGGCGCAGTGATGGTTATGATCGGCGTTGCAAGCGTCGAGCCACTCGCGAATACGGAGTACAGGGCTTCCTTTGGTGGCGGCGGACGAGGCACGGCGCTGAACTGAGGAGGCACGCCGTTGAATAGATGAGGCGACAGGTTGCAAAGGTGTGTCCTTGTCGCGAGCTGCTCTGAAGGACCCTAGGAGACCACCAAGCATGCTGTTTCGCTTGCTTGGTGGAGGGTCTCGTTCGCGAGGCTCGCGGGGCACGCGATCCTTTTCGCGATGTTTGTCTCTGTTGCGATCTCTATCCCGATCCCCTTCTTTGTCCCTGTCCCTGTCCCTCTCTCTTTCTTTTGGTCTGTCCCTTTCTTTGGCCTTGTTTCTATCTCTGTCCCTATCTCTATCCCGTTCGCGTGGGTGATCACGATCTGGGTCACGCTCGGGGTCGCGGTCGAGGTCATCGTCAAGGTCTCGGTCTCGGTCCAAGTTTCGATCACCCTTGCGGTTGCGGGTACGGTCAGGAAGAGGGCTGCGATCAAGGTCGCTATCCAAGTCTCGGTCTGGAGATCGGTCTGGGGATCGATCCAGGTCTTGACCACGCTTCTGATCCTTGCCACGCTTCCTGTCCTGGGCACGGTCGTGATCACGGCTCCGGTCTCGGTCTCGGTCATCGTCACGGTCGCGGTCCCGGTCTCGCTCCGGAGAGTCCCCTTCGTGGGGGTCGCGCGACGGGCTGTCGTTCGGCATGGTCGGTGAGGCCTATAGCGAGTGCGCAAAGGGAGCTATGGCGCAGCGCGTGCCACTTCCGTGGTCGCAAGATGGTGTCCAAGATGGGCAGAAGATCAAAAGACGATAAAAATGGTGTAAACGCAGAGGATCATGCTTGTTACTCCAGAGCGGACTTCCGTCATGCCGCAGTCGGTCAAAGCCCCCTCAGCTTTCACGGCAGGCTGCATAACGCAACAAGTTGATTGGCTCGGAAAATAACGACCCAAACAAAGGCCCCGTCATCCCGGCAACGGACCGAAAGGGAGCTGTTATGGTACCAAGTACAGAGGTCTGGTGCGAATGTGGAGATGCTCACCTGCTAGTTTCCTCTCTTGAGCATCGTGAATGCTTCATCTCTCTGACTTTCACAAGCTTGTCACCGAGAACCCAGACTTGCCAATAGAGCAATATCTTGGGTCTGTCTCCATAATTTCTAGACTGTTCAGAAGACACCATCATGATGCTACACGTAGGTCACAACAGCTGGTAGTAGACATGCTGCCGCAGAATTACCGCTCGCATGCCGCTCCCAACTCCCCCAAGGACCTCATGTTTCATCCGAGGTATCACGAGATTGTTTTCCCGTGGGAAATCTGCTAGAACTTAACGGTGAGATGGTACATGTTCCAGGCTTCCTTGTCCTCCGCGTTATCAATGCGCTGCTAGAATGATGAGCTAGATGAGCTACTCGATAAAGACTCTGCAAATTATTTGGACCCCTCGAGTTTGGCGTCCTTGAGCCGCGCGAAGTGGGTTACTGCTTCTTAGTATTCGCGTTTTATATCTAGTATATTTCCCACCAGCTTCCAGGAAATATGTGCTCATTTCAGTCTTCCACCACATTATCAAGTCCACAAGTCCATAACTCATAAGGCAACTTTGGGGTTGCCAATTGTGCGGTTGGGCATCCGATGATGTCCTAACCCCGAAAGCCAATGGCATACTGAACTCATTAGTCTTGAAGAGATGGATTATTCTCCGCATTGCAGGACTTGTGTTGGACTTGTTCTGGAATCCTACACAAGCCTCGGTGAGTTAGAGACCTTCTCGACCTTTTACTTATCATAAGGTAAAGGAAAGGCGGTGGTTTTGTAGAGTCTTGGGGTTCTATAGAGAGTAATATGTGAAATCCTACTCTGAGAACTGCCAATGATTAAATTCCTCTCCTGATAATGTTTACAGCTCAATCAGCATCTACAATATGATGGGCATTCGGAAACTTACCCACAAATGATCGAATTAACATTGAGACTGGCATTTATTGCCGAATATATGTCGAATCTATGTCGAACTTAAGTTCTACGTCGGGAAATACGGGCAAAAGGCATGAAGAAAGGTACTGGTTACGAGTTACTCACGCCAGACCAACCACACAGAGCAATGGCGACGAGAATGCAAACGTTGATTTTTCGGAACAGCTACCACAATCATCGAATGGAAAGGGTTTCTTTCGCCTTCTCACTGACCCCGATTTCCTCCATGCCGGCGACCAGGTCCATTTGGGCCCCGGTGTAACGGCACAACGACAGACAAGCCCATCTATCGAGCTTGACGAGCTGCCATCACCCGACGGCATATTGCTCTCACATTGTCATGCCGGCCACTTTGATCAAGTAGCGGAGGTGTCGCGCAACAGGGACTTTTTGGTCATCACCACGCCCCATGCGCAAAAGTGTCTGACTTCGAAGGACGACCCGTTCCGCAATGTGAAGGCTCTTGAATTTTTTTACTATCTGAAGCTCAAAGCTGAAGGCGCTGAGATCGGTACGGAAGTCACGATTCCTATTCACTACAATGACTACAACGTTTTCTTATCTCCGCTAGATGACTTTAAAAAGGCTGTGAGAGAGGCTAGAATGTAAGATCGAGTCGTGTTTCTTGATAGGGGCGATAGGTATCAGTTTGCAGTCAGACGAGACTAATCAGATCTTCCAACGCTTTGTTTAATCTTGTGTTATCTCAATTTTCGCTCCTTTCTGTTCGAGCTATGCTGGCTTAGTGGCTGCTTCATGAGACTCAAGTGTTATTGTGGCATCGACAAGGAGTGGCAGCCGCCTCTTACAGATGATCAATGACCTAATGAAGAAGAAGCATCGTATTCCTCCCTGCCTACTTATATTCCAGTAGCCATCCCACCTATACGCCCGTTTTCCCCTTATTTCTTTTTTCTTTTTACCAGCCCCTTCAACCTATCTTCTCCCACGATGAGCATCAATAACTACGTGGTGCGTAGTGGGACGGCAGCAATCCCGCCGTGGTTGGTGGTGCCGGCGGCAACAGCCCATCAAGACCAAAGCCCTCGAGGTTACCAAGTCCAAAGTATTCATCTAGAGCATGAGAGCTCCTGATAATTCACAACAACAACAACAACAATATCTAGAACTCGACTTGAGGTTTGCAAACATCCGTCATCGAACACCAGCCGCGCTTGTTGAAGATTCTAGCCGAAGACCTTGCTTCAGCTGTATTCAGGCAACTTGGGGATAAAGATTGTTCACGGATCATGACCTCTTCGCATGTTTCCCATAGATCCCAGATCACTCGTAGCATCCCTGACAAGGAGGATATGATCTGTCCGGGGCTGGAAAGTCAGATTCCCAAAGTTAGTGTGCTCATGGGGGATGGCTCTGCACGCATTGAGGGGTCAACACGGTAAAGAGACGATCACATGGAGCTTTTGAGACGTACTGCTCACGGATTCAACAACTAACCACGCCTTCGTATATACGCTCAAGGTCATTCCTTTGTCGTAGGAATGGGTTTATATAATATATGCACTGCGGGAGGGCTTGCGGAGTTATCCGGCGCGAGATGGTTGTGTGGGACGAAGCTGACGCAGTGAGAAAGGGGCTCGTCATGATCAAGCGAGACCTTTATCTTTTTCTTTGCCAAGGGGGTCAAGTTAAGGTTGTGGCAAACCGAGACTAGGTGCGTCTCAGCCCCCAGGAATGAAGGCAACGATGTACGAAGTTTCCTATTATGTACAGACAGGGGTCAATCTCAACTTATGCTTTCTCCGGACTGGAGGAAAGTCACGCGTAAGTTTATTGTACTATTTACAGAGTATTTATATATGAAGTTAAACCGCACCGCAATCGTAAATAGAAACGAAGAGAAAAAAGATCAACTATTGGTCATAATCATTAGTAAATCCGAGGATCGCTCGAGCTGGCTGCTGGAACTTCTGAAACAGTATTATACGAGTATCACCCATTCGCCTCTATGTCTTTTCTAGATTGTAGTTCTCTGAGATATATTTGATGTCTTGAAATTAGCATCTCTAACATTGATCTTTGGTGTTATCTTATATGAGGTTGGTATGAGATTGTGAAGGGGAAGAGAGGCGTGTCCAAGGAACAACTGCTGACATGCACAGCAGGCTGATAGGTTTCTCTAAAATCCTGCCACACATCAAACAGCAGGATTGGTGTAGTGGTTATCACGCATCGTTCACAGTTATCATATCTGTAGAACCGTTGAGGTCGCGAGTTCAATCCTCGCATCCTGTACTTTTTGCTCTTTTTGGAGGTTGCAGCATTTTGTCGGACGGAGCCGGTTGTGTCATATAATATTTACACATTGAAAGTTGTTAACATATACCCGCTGATCTGCCCGAGCTTGCGCATAGTTCGAATAAACCAAGGGCAATTATGAACATGTTTAGCGAAAGTCACTCTCACAATGTAGACGAAGGGCTTCGCATCGCTCATATCAGAGTTTTAAATTTGAATTAAGGGTTTTTAAGCCAGCATACGTAGGTAGTTGCAGACTTCGACAGGTACACTACCCCACCTTTACTTAAATAAGTCAAGCATGGCTTTTCGCTCGTGGTCAATTGCAGGTTTCGCATTTTACTATCTCTCCAAGGAGTGAACAGCTTTACCACGAATATGACGCGCTTCCGACCTTGTATCGACCTCCACGCAGGTCAGGTCAAGCAGATTGTCGGAGGAACCCTTGACAGCTCATCTTCGGCTCTGCAAACTAATTATGTGTCCCAACATCCTCCGGCTCACTTCGCCCAGCTGTACCGGGACAATGAGCTCACCGGAGCGCACGTCATCATGCTAGGCTCGGGCAATGATGGTCCGGCCAAGGAGGCTCTTCAAGCCTGGCCAGGCGGGCTTCAAGTTGGGGGTGGTATAAACGACAAAAACGCAAGAGAATGGATGGACGCGGGTGCCGAGAAGGTAAGCATCGAAAATATTCACATGGGATATTGGCTGATGAATCTCGCTGTGCAGGTCATCATTACATCCTACCTCTTCCCGGAAGGCCGCTTCAGCCAGTCTAGACTTGACGCGGTTCTGGAATCTCTTGGTGGTGATAAAAACAAGTTGGTCATTGACCTCAGTTGTCGGCGTCGCGGGGACGACTCGTGGTTCGTCGCTATGAATAAGTGGCAAACAATCACCGACATGGAGGTCAATCAAGGTAAGTACAATTTTATTTTCTTTAGAGAAAATTATCTCACTAGGCGCAGAATCCATCAAGGCCCTAGAGCCCTACTGCTCTGAGTTCCTTATCCATGCTGCGGACAACGAAGGACTGCAGAAAGGCGTTGATGAGAAGCTCGTGCAACGACTTGCTGAGTGGTGCTCTATCCCAGTGACTTATGCGGGCGGCGGTCGGCACCTAGAGGACCTGGAGTCTGTAAAGAGACTCAGCAACGGCAAGGTCGATCTTACGATTGGAAGCGCCCTGGACTGCTTTGGAGGGACGGGGGTCAAGTTTGACGACTGTGTCGCCTGGAACAAGAATCAAGGGAACTAAAAGAAGAGAGAAAGGATTATATAAATGGCTTTGATCCTCGGTGTGATTTCAGGTCATTAATGGACAGCTGCAAGCTCTAGCCGACAATGCAGCCAAGCAAGCGACCAGCATCGCATCGCATGAGATACCGACGTGCAATGAGCTTGCTCAGTAACTAATGCAGGACCGCATGGTACCCCATCCTGAGACATAGGGTATGCAGATGCCCTGCAATGTCCAGTTTCAGTGTTAATTACTGCTCAGGCTGACTTTTGTTTTGGAAACGGACACTTGACCAACAGAACCCTTCAGCACAAGGGCCAAGAACTCGCAGCCCGGTAGCAAGAGAAACATTACGTGGGAAAAGGACGAGGTGGGTATAGTCTGTGATGAGCAACACCGGACGCCAGCATGGAAGCTCTAGTGCCAAAATGGCCTCAATGGCGCCGGGAAGATCGAGATGCAAGACATGGTAAAGGCATTGGGCAAGACTAGCGGAGCCATGAGGGTGGGGGATCTCGAGTTTGTTCGTCCAAGTTCCACCGACAAGCAGCTGGACCCGAGTGAGCTCGAGATCAACCATCATGCCTGAGCATGTCTTCCTACAGATAACACCTACGCCTTGGGTTTAGCCATTCTACGCAGTAAGCATCGTGATCTCCATAGGTAGCTCGAAACGGAGGACAGAAGCGTCATAGCTGTGAAGCTTATCGGGGTATAACAACAAACGTTGTAAACATTGCGTATGAGACCAAGATCAAGGATTATGCTACAATACGCAGCCAATCATGTGCCCCACAGCGGCTGGTTGCGTTGCTGCCATGGCGACTCTGTAACGCTGGGCTGTAGTGGAGGGCGGCTCTGGGCAGCGCTTGGAGAAGAGACGCTTGTAGCAGGGGCGGGGTAGGTTTTTTTAGCACCCCTGCCGCATTGTCGCGGAAAGATTAGCGCATTCAACGTCGGGCTGGCTCCAGCTTTCTTATGTGTTTCCCGGGCAACGCCTTCCCGGCCAAAGACGGTGTTTGTTTTCCCCTCCTCCAATGGGAAACAGCCTCTGCTGCGCTCGTCAGTGCCTGCCTTAAACACATCAACTCGCTCGAGCCACTCCTCCCACCTGCGCATTTCTTAACAGCAACAACGCTGATATCGTGTCGAGTCGTTGAGCCTTTGAGAGAGCTGTCGTCTTGACCTATCTTCAAGGCGTGTTTCTTTCTTCCATCAGCAGACTTCTGGTCGCATTTGTTACCTTGCATTCTTTCAAGCCGTCAGCTTCAGGCCATCACGCCGAGCCGCGACATTCCTCTGCTCCGTTTCCTCTTTCATATTTCACTCCGCATGCCAGCGTCGATAGACATCCTACCACGCCCAGGCTCAACACAAGATCATCCCTCCCTCACTGGTGTAGCATGGCTACTGAATCGGTATGTAGACCCGCGCCACTCGCCCTTTTCTCGGGGAACTGTCTCTGACCCCGACTCGCACAGGTGCATCCCTTGCGCATTAACAAAACTACTCCAAACAACAAGATGGCGAGTGGGATCCCTCGCCCGCTGTCGGAGCTCTCGCCGACCGAGATGAGGCGCAACTCACCCAGTTGGCACAACCAGTCGAATGGTTCGCCCAAGGTGCGTAGAGTAGACTTGTCGACCGAGTATTGTACTGACATAATGCAGAAGGGCTCAGGAAACCCAGATTCATCGCCGTTCCAGTCCTCGCCATTGGAGTCTGTGGCCTCTCCACGAATGTTTTGGCAAAATCGCAACTCGGAAAACTATTTCGGGCAAGGTGGCTCGCCATCGTCAAACCGCCGCTCCTCGATTGAGCGTCTCCAGAAAGCTTCTCGTGTGAAGAACAGCAACATCCTAGCCCTCGAGCAGAAGCAGGAATATGATCCTACTCGAGTTCCTCAGATCGAAAGACCCCTGGCTAAGGTCCAAGGGAACGCTTTTGGATCAACTGGTTCCTTCCGCTCCTCAACTAACGAACGACCGGGGTTTGGTCATCATCGCGGCGAAAGCAAGACAAATGTTCCCACCATCAGCCCGACAAAGTCTTCCTTTACTCCATCCCTCAGCTCCCCAACTCGACCTATGACGCCCAGCCGAGAGCAAGTTTCGCCCACCAAATCATCCCTCTCCCACTCAAGATTCAAGGGCAGCTTTGACATGGAGACGGGAAGCTGGTCCATCGACTCCCCAGTCGATGAACACGAGCTGCCTCCTGGACGGTCGCTACATCGTCATGCCAAGAGTGTGACATTTGACGCCGCGCCTCCTCAAATCAACGAATACGAAATGGCTACCCCCGATCTCTCATCCATCGGCACCAACTCTCGAGAAGGAAGCTTTGAGTCTATGGAGGACGACGAGGACGAGGACGACGTGCTCTATGACCCAGCGCACATTGACATTGAAGGCGATAGCTTCGACGCGTCTCTAGAGGACACGGATAAGACTCCCGTGGTCGGTCCAGATGACTGGAGAGGAGACAGCCCTCTGGTTCAGCGCGGTGGACCACGCGCGTTTGAGAGCAGCCCGATACCCGAGAACTCTCCGTCTGTGGCGCCAGGTGGCCGTCCTGCCCACGTCCGTACCGATTCTACAAATTCCAACGGAGAGCACCGGCCACTCCCGCCACTCCCCGGGTTCATGAGCCACTCGCGCAACAACTCAGCCCCTTCCTCTCCAGCTTCTCCCGGGCTCTCGGCTACTGCAGAGAGGATGCTAGGCTCTCACAGAAACCTGCCGTCTCCTCCTCCTGCCTCCAGCACCAGCAAGTCAGATATCCAAAACATCGGCAACACAAGGATGTCACTCGAGGAGCGGCTACGACTCATGATGTTATCTGATGAGTCCGATGGAAAGAGTGCTGCAGAGCAGCAGCGTGAGCGACGCCTTCGTAGAGCTATCGGTCGCGAACGCCTGAGCAGCCCAACATCAGAGCCCGAGTCAACCACCAGTATGAATGATGCACTGGAGGACGACGACGAGGTTGGCGATATCTCTGTCTTGGACGACTATCAGCTCCCTCCTCGCATCTCGCGCGATTCCATTATGCGCAAGGTCAACGGCAACAAGGCTGTCGATCAAGACAATGAATACATCTTCTCTTCTCCCCCTGGCTCCCGAAGCCCTAGCAGAAGCCCTGAGCGACAGCTTCCTCTGGATCCTAACGTCCCCATCCCCTCTACTGAGGATTCTATGGGCGACATCTCCGAAGAGGAGGAGGAAGAGGGCAGTGTCATCATTACACGATTACCCGAGGACGAGCTTGATTACTACGATGACTCGGACTTTGAAGAAGAGGAAGACCAGCTTCAGCTACCGGCAGACACTGATAGCGAGAGCCATTACTCCGAGCAGGACTCCTCACAACGGGAGGCCAGGCTTGAAGAAATGCACAACGAGGCCCAAGAGGAGACTCCACAGGAGGCTCTCGAAGAGGCCCTGGAACGGACTCGAGAAGTCACCACTCCCCGCGCTACAACCCCTACCCAGAACAGAAACCGGGATGATTCGCTGCCCGATTTTGCTTCGGATGACAAGGATGGCTCGTTTTCGCGAGACTTTGAGTCCTACATGCTTCCTGAGCCTGAAGAACCCCAGGTGCCGGAAGAGCCCGTCAAAGAAGACAAGGAGCCTGAGCCTGAGGCTCCCAATATGGCTGATGCGCATGCATTCCTACGACGTCCCTTCACCCCCGATCAGCCACTATCCAAGCCAGAGTATGATGGCTCCGGATGGGGTGAGCCCGACGATGAGTACGACGATGGCCCCGGTACCCCAGACTCGGTCATCCACAACCCCATCTTCCGTGACGCAGAAGATGATGAGCAGCCAGAAGTCAAGATATCCCCTGCAATCCCCGAGCGAACCGCGACCATCAAAGCGCCAGGTTCAAAGCTCAAGACTCGCCTCTCAGGCACACCTTCGGACATAGCTGCCATGCGAGAAGCTCGTCGACAAGTAAGCATGGAGGTGCCTGGCGTGCCACCGATCCCCGACAGACACGCCAAGCGACTGTCAAGAGATATGAGCGCCGGTCTCCTCGCAACTGGCGACGAATTCATTGACCGACACCCAAGCTTCAAGAACCGCAGCTTGACTCTTGATCTTGGCCTGGACCTAAGCCTTGACCAAGACTTTGACAGAGTCATCGAGGCACAAAAGGTGGCTTTTACCAATTCCTATGTTAAACAATCCCTTGTCGACAACGACAGTCCCAGCAGACAAGTGTCTGCAGCAATCAACCAACGACGTATTGAAGATCTTCATGCTAACATAACATCTCGTCGTCAGCGCGGCTATCTCATGCGACAAAACACAAAGGTTGTCACCGCAAGCGACAAGGACGCCGACGAGCCACGAGGCGCCAAGTCGGCTGGAAACTCACCCAACAAGCAGGATCGGCCCATGTCGTGTATCGTCGAGCCCTGGAACGGCAAGCTGCGCCCTAGAAGTGTGCGCAAGCGTGTAGGTGGCGGCAGCACCGGCTTCATCCCACCAATGCCCGGCCACGAAAGCAATGCGACAGCAGTGGTCCATGGGCCCGAGGAGGATATTGGTCTTGAAATGGCTACAGCAGAGAGCGGAGAGAGGGGCCGACTCTTTGTCAAGGTCATGGGCGTCAAGGACCTGGATCTCCCCATCCCAAAGAGTAAGTCGCAAAGCTTACATGTGAAGAAGACACAGCTAACAAGAGCAGATGAGCGTAGTTGGTTCAGCCTTACTCTGGACAATGGCGTGCACTGCGTGACGACAGCATGGCTTGAGCTGGCGCGTAATGCGCCCATCGGGCAGGAATTTGAGCTCGTTGTGCCCAACGACCTCGAGTTCCAGCTCACACTTAATGTCAAGCTTGAGAAGCCCGTGGAACGCGCCAGGCCGCCCCCTCCCGCAGCCAAGGCTCACAAGCACAAGACCTCGACCTTCAGCAGAGTGTTTGCGTCACCCAAGAAGCGCAAGGAGCTCGAGCTTCGTCAGCGCGAGGAAGAAGAGCGAGCGGCACAGGTGCAGAGGGATGCGCAAGTCAAGCAGCGCAACACCCCCCCTTCAGCCTACGAACTTCTGTCACCTCTGGCTGCAGAGGACGGTAGCTTTGCCCGGGCTTACGTCTGCCTCAGAGAGCATGAGAGCCGTTGCTTCGGCCGACCATACATGGCCGAAGTTGCCTGCTTCAACGAGTGGGCGACTGAGGAGGCTGGGTTTGCGTCCAGCGTCAAGAGCAAGCGTGGCAGCACCGCCGTTGTCCGACGCGCCCCCTACAAGGTTGGCAAGCTTGAGCTCCAACTTCTATTCGTCCCTCGTCCTAAGAACGCGGCGGACGATGACATGCCCAAGAGCATGAACTCGTGCATCCGAGAACTCAAGGCTTCAGAGGAAAGAATGTCCCGAAACTGGGAGGGTCACCTCAGCCAGCAAGGCGGCGACTGCCCTGTAAGTTACTCACCCAGCCCATCGATCCACTTCACGGCTAACATTGATACAGTACTGGCGCCGCCGATATTTCAAGCTTGTTGGTGCTAAGCTCACTGCTTACCACGAGGCAACCCGCCAACCTCGAGCAACCATCAACCTGGCCAACGCCAAACGGTTGATCGATGATCGTCGATCGCTGACAGAGAAGGAGACCACCGGCAGGGGTGGCCGACGCCGTCGGTCGGCCTTTGCGGAAGAGGAAGAGGGCTACATGTTTGTTGAAGAGGGATTCCGCATCCGATTCAACAATGGTGAGGTCATCGACTTTTACGCAGACACAGCCGAAGACAAGGAGGGCTGGATGAAGGTTCTCCAAGACGTTGTCGGCCGTGACAGCTCAGACGAGGATCCCTCCGGCCCGCGGTCAAGAGCCAAGTGGTGTCAGCTTGTTCTTCGACGAGAAGAGCAGCTACGCCGCCGAGTATCGGGTCGCCGAGTAAACTCACGACCTAAGAGTATGTTTTACTAGGACATCGATGCTTGTTGCTTGAGCGGTTACGACGAAAATGGACACGAGGCAAGGTGCTGGGCGCCGTATGACGATGAAACTGGACCAGGAGTTCAGGGTCAGGAGGACGTCCCATGACAGACTTCTCCGCTCTTCATTTCCTCTGGTATTGGTTTATGTGGTTGAGGGTTTGCTTCACCGGTGTTGTTAATATGATGAACTACAGTCCGGAGTCAGGCGACTTGTCATGTCTTTGGATGATGGAAGGGGAGCATGGGGCAGTTTATACACTTCCAGGGCGTCGGCAAGGATATGGTTTGTTTCTTTGCGTTTGGTTTTTTTTTGGCAACAGCCGGCGACTTCGCGTCTAAGAATTTATGTTTGTAAAATGAGGCTTATAATGAATGTCTTAAGAACGTGTTTAGGAAGAGCATAGCCCTTGATATGATGTGCTTGTGATTGAAGGCTTTGGAGTTTGCTTGGGTTCCTTCCTACCTACTAGGTACCTTACCTATTCAAACCCCAAACGATAGCACGTGATCAATGCATGTTGTTCATGCGAGAAATGCCAAGTGGGTACGGCACGCTTAGCTTGATGGGGCGCAGCTCTACCTTGAATACGACAGCTAACTGTACTTGAGCGAGCTCCGATCTCACCTTAGTACAACCCACGGCTCTTCTAAACCGACTCGACCTACGCTTGCGCTTCTATAGCCGCCCTCACTCACGCTTTCCGACTCGCATTTTTCCACGTCACCTCCTTATCCCCATCGCCATCATGGCCGGCCGTTTTGTGCGGGCGTCCAAGTACCGTACGTACTGGCGCAAACTCGCCTGCGCCGACAGAATCGAGATGCTGACGCCGCTCGCCAGGACACGTCTTTGGCAAGTCCACGAGAAAAGGAGACTGCTACGATAATCTACACATCAGTCGCAATGCCTGGGACACAAACATGGTCAAGGTGCGTTGCGGCGCGTGGTTCAATCAGTCCATCTTCCGAGAGCCTGTCGCGCTGACTTAGGGGGTGGTTGGGGCGAGTTATAGGTCAACCCCGAGTATCTCTCGGTCAATTGGGATGCTTCCGGTGGCGGCGCATTCGCTGTCATTCCTCTGAGCGAGCGAGGAAAACTCCCCGAGCAGATGCCGCTGTTTCGTGGACACACTGCTGCTGTGCTAGATACCGACTGGTAGGCCTCCCCTCTTGGACCCCTGAGCTCTCCTCGTTGGTGCTGACGCGGACTCGAGGAACCCTTTCAACGACAACATCATTGCCTCTGCTTCTGAGGATGGAAAAGTCTTTATCTGGGAGGTTCCCCAGGGTTTCACGCTACACACCGACGCCGAGGAGATTATCGATATTGCGCCCGTGAGCAAGTTAGCCGGCCACTCGAGGTGCGTCGTTCGATCCCCCCTTCCTACGAGGACACGATACTGATAGCCATGGATAGAAAGGTCGGACAGGTCCTCTTCAATCCCGCCGCCGAGAACATTCTAGCCTCGGCGTCGGGCGACTTCACCGTCAAGATCTGGGACATCGGCACAGGCCAGTCGCCTCTCGCCCTGAAGCACAACGACATCGTCCAGAGTCTGTCATGGAACGCCAGCGGCAGCATGCTCGTCACCACCTCGCGTGATAAGAAGATCCGGGTGTGGGATGTCCGACAGGAGAAGCCCGTCCACGAGGCGCCCGGCCACAGCGGCGCCAAGAACAGCCGTGCGGTGTGGATGGGAGAGCACAACCGCTTCGCGACGACCGGCTTCTCGCGCATGAGTGAGCGGCAAATAGCGCTATGGGAGCCCGGTAACCCGGAGCCCATCGGCGGATTCACCATGCTGGACTCCATCTCTGGTGTCTGTGTGCCTTTCTGGGGTATGTGCTTATCGTCAAGTCTTGTAGCCAGCTCTAAAATGTGACAGATGACGGTTCCAACTGCCTGTACCTTGCTGGCAAGGGGTAAGTTTGCGCGCCGTTCGGACGTTGATGCCGTTCTAACTTGGTGCAGTGATGGCAACATTCGATACTTCGAATACGAGAACGACAAGTTCGAGTTCCTTAGCGAGTACAAGTCCCCTGATCCTCAGCGAGGTATCGCCTTTATGCCCCGACGAGGCATCAACGTATGGCCCATCTTGCAACTTTGCTGGGAGCTACTGACATGCAACAGGTTCACGAGAACGAAGTCATGAGGGCTTACAAGACGGTCAACGATACTTACATCGAGCCCGTCTCGTTCACTGTGCCTCGACGTGCCGAGACCTTCCAGGCTGATATCTTCCCTCCGGCCATTGGCAAGAAGCCTGCCGCTACCGCTCAGGAGTGGCTCAATGGCAAGACTGGTATTCCCAACAAGATCGACCTCGAGAGTGTCTATGAGGGTACTGCTCCTAAGGAGGTTGCCTCTGAATACAAGCCTGCTCCTGCTGCCGCCCCGGCTCCCGTCGCCGAGAAGCCCGCTCCCAGGGAGGAGCCCAAGCAGGAAGAGCCCAAGCCCGCCCCTGCTGTTCGATCTCCTCCCCCGACCATGAACGAACAAAAGGGCTCCATCGCGGCCATGGCCTCCAGGTACCAGGATAACGAGGAGGGGGGGGAGGAAGACGAGGATGAGACCTCCAGCTTCGAGGAGGTCTCGCGACCTGCTCAACGTCACGCCGCCCCCGTGGCCAAGTTCGTCACTCCGGCTTTTGCCCAGTCCATGCCCGCAGCCTCCAACGCTCCCTCGGCTCCCGCGAAGCCATCTTCCCCGATCAAGTCCCCCGTCACCTCGACCCCCGCCTCCCGCAC